>PVHP010034898.1:0-18805 GCA_004024765.1 Zapus hudsonius
ATGAGGGGTAAGGGATGGGGGAGGGGAACGGCTTAAGCATGAGGCTAAACCAAATTAGGTTCAAAAGCATAAAATCCTCACAAGCATACTGTAACCTACAGAGCAAGTAGTGGGCATCGGCTGGCAAGAGGGGCCATGAGTAGTAGAGGAGAGAGTCTAAGCCTGTGAATAATTGATCAGTCTGACAACCCCTGGTCCCAGTCACTGGTTCCTTCCCTCACTGAGCTGTTGACCAAAGTGACCCATGAGGTTCCAAAAACAAGACAGAATTCTGTCAAAGCCTTTGAATGCCCTCCCCAGGCCTGAGGCAAAACCCTGTTGCTGAAGAAAACACAGAATGCCATCAATCAGCATCGAGAGACCCTTCGAGGTCCAGAATGATAACCAGCGCCCAGGTAGTAATTAGTGTAGTGCTGGAAGGCACTTCACAAGCTGCCAGGGGAAGCTGATCAATGACAGCTGGAGTAAACAGAGACCACTGGCATGAAACACAGTCTGAGGCCATGAATAGGCTGACCATACCTCCTCCTGGGAGAGAACAGCGAACCAAGAAAGGAGCACTCATGCAATGGAGGAACCTTGGCCTGGGGGAGACAATCAACAGCTTTTAAATTCGGCTAAATATTCCACTTAGGGAGGGGGAGCCCTTGACTAGAACTGGGGATTCAGGGTGATAGGCACCAGATCCCGTACTCTTGGGCTCACAAGAAAAGATGCGCTATGGGAGCGATTGACGGGGAGGCTACTAAAAATAGAATCTTGGTAATCCAGAATTGTGTATATTTGTTAACCTAGACTGATCTCACTCTTCGATGGAGAATGTGTTTGTATTTTTCAGGATGCAGTGAGAGAGCTGTGGCCCATCTAATCCTACCATGTGATCATAGGCAGATAGCTGAGATGAGCCACCACAGCCATATCATGGAGGATCCATATGGAACCCTGCAGAGAATGACGGGATGAACAATGGACCCACAGCCACAGTCATTCAATCAACACAGTATAAGCCAGGGTGACAGAATCCAACAATTTTCGATACAAAGACCCCTAAGCTCACAACATTAAAGCAGCCTTAATATTCACCCACCAGGACTCAGGGAACTGAGCGGAAGAGGGGGGTGGAAAGATTGTGAGTGCTGTGGTGGTGGAGACTATCCAGAGGCATGGCACCCCTCAGTAACAACACACTTGGGCCAGGAGAACCAGGCTGAGTACTTGGCTATCCATGGTCCCCTGCCACAAGGACGGATCCAGAGGATCCACGGAGGAGGATACCCAGCTGAGTGGGGATGGGGAGGGGGGGCATTGGGGAATTGGGGATAACAACTCATTGTTTGCCCACTAAATAATGTAACTCATTATTGATAATAAATATATATTAAAAAAGATTGGTAAAACATACCTCTGCTTTTGTCTGTGAGCAACATGTCCAGAGAAGAATAACTCAAAGGGAGCGACCTACCCTGAATGTGGGTAGCACCATCCCATAGGATGGGATCGAGATTGAATCAAATGGAGGAAAGGAGGAAGCCAGCTATGGCTGTTAATGTCTGTCTCTGTGTCCCAGCTCCCATGCTGTGAACTTCATTGTTGTATCATGCCATTCCTGCCATGTTGGACTCAGTACCCTGAAACTGGGCAAAATAAATCTTTCTTTTCTTACTTTTTTTTTTTAAGTCAGGTTGTGGTGGTTAAACTCATGTGCTCTCAATGCTTGGTACCCAGCTGATGGCAGTTTGGGAGGTGGATCCTTGCTGGAGGACCTGTGTTGTTGGGGTTGGTGGACCTTGAGGTTGATTAGCCCCTAGCTTGCCAGTGTTAGGTGGTTCACTCTCCTGCTGCTGTTGTCCATCTGGCGTTGGCAAGGAGGTAATGTCTAGCCTCTGCTGTCTCAAAACCAAAACCAAACATCTCACTTCTTTCTATAAGTCTGCATAAAGAAAACATTTTTCGGGATAACAACGCATGGTTTGCCCACTAAATAATGTAACTCATTATGGACAATAAATATATATTAAAAAAAAAAAAACCAAAACCAAAAACAAAAAAACAACTTTTTTTCCATAAGTTGCTTTAGGTTGGGCACTGTATCCCAGCAACAAGAAGGTAATTACACCACAGGTATTCTGTCACAGTGATTTAAAATAAACTAACAGACTACATTTCATCAAACTGTCACTTCTTCCAAATTTAACCATTCAGTACATGACTAGTTAAGCCACAGAGTAGGAGAAAATATTTTCAAAACATATAACACAAAAGATTCATTTAATATTTAAAGAACACTTATAGCTCAATAATAATAAGACAGTCCAATTATCAATGGACTTTTGATTTTAACAGCTCAGGGTCATAGTACACAGGGCTAGTAAACACATGACAGGTTGCTCATCATCCTTAATCATTAGGGGAATGCAAGTAAGAATCTCAAGATACTACTACACGCCCACAGAAATGGTTAAAATTATGTAGTCTGACAATAGCATATGTTGGCTAATATGTAGAGCAGTTGGATAGAGGACATATCAAATGTTAAACTGATATGAACAAACTCTCCACTTGATCTTAGCCAAAGGCCAAGAAGTGATGGAATAGTCATACACTGTTGGTAGGAATGTAAAATGGTGTGCGGTAGTTGAATGAAATGTTCTCCATAGGTTCATGTATTTTGAATACTTGGTCTTCAGCTAGTGGTGATTTGGGGAAGTGGCAGGGCCTTTGTGAGGTTGAGCATTGCTGGAGGATTTCTGTCATTGAGAACAGGCTTTGAGGTAATATAGTCTAGTTCTAAGCCCAATACTCAGACTACTTCCTTCCTGCTGCTGTGGAGATGTGATGCCTGCTTAGCTGTCTGCTCCTGCCATGCTTTCCCCATTATGATGAAACTTCTCCTCAAAAATATAAGCCAGAAATAAGCTTTTTCCTTCCACAAGGTACTTCTGCTTGGGTGTTTTGTTCCAGCCATTATGTGAATTGAAATGTTCTATATTGTATGTGTGTTAATTGTATTATGCATGTATATGTGTATGCATGCATGTGTACTTGTGAAGAGGTGAGATGAGGATGTCCAATGTCCTCTTCTTAATTTCCAGCATGAACTATGGGATAGTTGCCAAGGAGAGTGGCCAGCTCAGGATAGAGTTTTCCCCAGACTGTGAGCAGCCCTGTTTGAAGGGGTGGAGTTGAAAGACTTACTGGTAAAATATGTTGGACTTGCATCTATGAAACTTGATGTTTGCTCTGTTTGTTTTATATCTTGTGATGGTTTGATCCAGCTGTTCCCCACAAATGAATTTGTCCTGAATGCTTGATCCCCAGATGATGGCAGTTTGGGTACTAGAACCTTGTTGGAGCTCTGTTGTGGGGGTGGGGCCAGCTTATGGCGGTAATAGCCAGCTTCCCCTTGCCAGTGTTTAGCATACTTTCCTGTCATTGTTTCCACCTGCTGTGGCAAAGGTGATGTCCAGCCTCTGCTTATGTCATCCCCTTCCCTGCCAATCATGGAGCATCCCCTTGAGTCTGTAAGCTAAATAAACCCTTTCTTCCCACAAGCTGCTTTTGCTCAGGTGCTTTGAGCCAGCAACTGGAAATTAACTGCAGTACTCATCAAAAGGCATCCTTTTGCATTTCGTAGGCTGGTGTGTAGCACTAGGATGCTTGCCTAGTGTGTGTGAAGTCCATGGTTTAATACATAGCACTATTAAATTTTTGGTTTTTTTTTTGAGGTAGGATCTTGCTCTAACCCAGGCTGACCTGGAATTCACTATGCAGTCTTAGGCTGGCCTCAGACTCACAGTGATCCTCCTACCTCTGCCTCCCAAGTGCTGCGATTAAAGGCTTGTGCCACCATGCTCAATGGCATTATTAATTTTTAACCTATAAAAACCACACATAAGCAAGCAAGCATTGGGTGAGGTGCCAGGAATGAGATCCACCATAAGCAATGCAATACATTGGGCACAGTGGAATCTAGGCTAGCCCTTCCCTGAGAGCTGTAACTTGGATTCACTGGCTACAATGTTCCTCTGGGATCCCTTAGTAGAAATTGCTACTGAAGCAAGATGATCACCTTCACTGACCTGACCAGAGAGCTACCTATTCCAGCTCATGGGGAGCCTTAAATTCCATTGGGACACACAGGAGATGCTGCTTTTGCTTTGCTCTTAAAATACAGGGGAATCCCTAGGCAAGTGGCTGTATCTCTGAGGTGGGAAATTTTCCCAAAGGACCCAGATCATTCCAGTTATTCTTGGCTCTGCTCCTGTGCACTCCTCCTCTCAGTTTACTACTCTCTTCCATTCAGAACAAAGCAGTTGTTAGACTTCAAATTTGCAAATTTGCCTAAGGACTTTTTATTATGATCAGTCCAAACATAACAGGGAGAAAGCTCTTACCGTTGCATAATTATTTTCAGTAATTAGTAGAGCTGAGGAGTATGAAATCACTTCTAGTGTTTGTAGCATCATAGCATGACTTTGCTTTTTTTTTTTTTGCAAGTCCTCACCAGTGCAAAAGTTTGTTATGCTGCAGATACACTCATATCAAAACAACAAAAAAGGTTTTTGACAAGTAGATAACCTGAAAAGAGATGCAACCCAGGGAAAATTGGAGGGGGGGTGCAATGCAACCTATTATGGGTAGTCCTATTTATCTTTGCTTTTTTTGATGAATTAACCAAGATTTTTTTGTGCTGTGATCCTTCTCCTGTTCCCTCAGTGTAAGCCAAGAAGGTGAAGAATTGGGTGATGTCATAATAATGTTGTAGTGGTTATGCAAGTATAATTGTGGAAGTTAGGCTGGTGGATTTTAGGCAGGAGTCAGCAGAAGCTGAGTGTCTGGGGAGGAGGTACTGGATAAATGCCAGTAGTTTTACAGGATACAAAGGTATGTGCCTGTTACCATTGAAAAATTTACTTTCCTTAAAGCATAGGACAGCCAGTGTTTGTGTTGAAAGATCAAAGAACTTCCTTTGGACATACTGCATTTTGATGAGCCAATGGACTCTGATGTGGCCCTTCTGATAGGTCTTCTGTCTTTCATTGCCTACACTGACCACCAACTTCTTCTCCTTTTCAGAATATGATCATCAACATTAATGTATTAGCATCTAGAGAGAACACTGGATTCAAGGCCTGGGTCTTTAACTAACCAGTTGTCTTAAAGAAGCAAGCTGTGTAACATTGTCTGTGACAGGCCCATCATTTACAGAGAGGAGAGAGAAGCAGAACTCTGGCCTATCTCAGGGTTACTGAGAAGAGAAACATGGGATAACGTGACAACGCACTTTATTAAAACACAATCCAAATACAAGTTTGTATCTTTGTGAAATGCTTGTCTCATACACAGTGTGCAAAAGAATGTCCAATATCTCAGATGGGCTCTACAATGGAGTAACAGCCAAGTGACTACCAGTTGGTTATTTACGTGTAGTAAAAATCATGCTGCATACATCTTTCACTCCATCTCCTTTGTGCATGTTGGTAAAGATACAATTTCCTCCCAGGAAGTAGGAGCTACATTCAGAAACCTAACTGTTCAACTGGAAGTGTCTGATAACTGGAGAGAGTAAGGCAGGCACTGGGATGAATAGATGCATGTTGTCATGTGTTATAAGAGAGTTGGTTAACTCTTTTACTCAACTTGATTGGGAGATGGAATTGCCAGATAACCAACTATTTTGCCGAATAGGTTCCACCATATACATGGAGACAATATGCTTAAAGTGTTGGGAACACAACAAACTATACTTCCTGTTAAATCATACCCTGTACAAGCAAATGCATCTTTGTTAGTTCATGTAGCACTTTAGGATCTTGCAGTTTCTCTCAACAACCACATCAATTTTATGTTGGATAACATAAACCTTACATGTATGTGATAGTTAAGTTCTGTTGTCAACTTGATCTGATTAGGAATCCACAGACATTCCTCCTGGACAGCTCTTTGAGGTTTGCTTCCAGGAAGGATTGATTGAAGGAGGAAGTCCTTCTTCCAGGATGAGCCCTTCCCCCAGATTGGGCAACCCTCTAGGTGGTGGGCTTTATGTCAGGAAGCTCTGAGAGGAGATAGATCCTTTCTTCCCATCTAGCCATCTAGCAGCCTGTGCTATTTGCTGGTGAGTGTCTTCACTTTTATGTGCATCTATCCTGTTCTGCTATCCTTCATCAGCATTGGAACCAAGTTTTCTTAGCCTTCCAGTGTGGACTGAAGACCAGTGGCTCTACAGGAAGCCTTCAGGCCTTCAGTGCTGGAAGGGGACTGCCAAGGCATCCAGACACATGGACTGAGCTACTGGATTCCTTGACTCTGTGGTCTGAAAACAGCCATTGTTGGACTACTATAAACTAATCCAGTAAATCCCCATTTTAATACCAGTTTGTTCTATCAGTTCAGTTCCTCTAGAGATCCCTGACAAATACAATGTACTAAATGCTTTTGAGTCTACAGGAAGCATTGGGTCCTTTCTAGTGCTGCATCTTCTCATTTTGACTTTAAGTGTCTCACTAACCTTGTACAATGGGCATTGTGACTTTCTGTATTGTGGAACAGTTAAGAGGGGTAAGGTTTCATAGAGTTGGAAACACGACTTGGATGTGATCACAGGTGATATGGTTGTGATAAGAGACTTAGGGGCTAGTGTGGGGCACAAGCTAACCTCAGCTCTATTTTCATAGGCAGTAGAGAAGATGTTCTAGTATTTAAAATAATACATCTTTTCTAAAGAACAAGGGAAATAATTGTTCTTATTTTTGATATGATCAGTATTAGGGGTTAAGTATCATTACTGTTATTCCAAGAGATTGAACTAAACTCTTCTCTCTCTCTCTCTCTCTCTCTCTCTCTCTCTCTCTCTCTCTCTCTGTGTGTGTGTGTGTGTGTGTGTGTGTGTGTGTGTGTATGTGTGTAGGCCAGAGGAGTACTTTGAATGTTTTCCTTTATTATATCCTGCATGTTTTCTTGAGATAGTCTCCCACTGAAATCCATAGCTGCTATTTTTGGTCAGACGGACTGATCAGTTGAGCCTCAGTGATTCTCTGGAACTGGAATTATAGGCATGTTCAGCCATGCTCAGCTGTTATAGGAGTGCTGGTGAATCGAACTCAGGGTGACTCAGGCTCTCTAAGGCCTTTAAGCTTGCACAGCAAATGTTTTTACCTGCTGAGCCATCTCCCCAGCCCCAAACTCTCTCCTGACACCTATGTCACTCCATTCCTTCTCCTTTTCTCCATTTTTGTCTCCTTACCCCATCTTCTCTAACAGTGAATGCAGGTATGTTATCATTAGAGAAAAACAGATAGCAGTTGCAGCTTATATTGGTCCATGAGGAACTCGGGATTTTCCCATGAATGGAAGAAAGAAAAAAAAAAAAAGAACACACAAATTGAGTATTTCCTTTAACCAGTAAATTTTTTTGTTAAAATTTTGGTAATTTCTATTTATTTATTTATTTTTAAATCAATATTTTTATTGTCCAAAATTAGATACATTGTATTAGTATATATTATGTTGGTATTCCTGATTCCCTCCTCACTTTCCCAATCCACTGGGTATTCTTCTTGGTGGGCATACCGGATTGTTCCATGATTTAGGAGGCTATGGATAGCACAATAGGCAGCCAGGTTCTCCCCCCCCCCAAACTTGTGTGTTGTTGCTGAGGGGGGTAATGTCTCTGGATATTCACCCCCACCATGGCTCTTACAGTCTTTCTGCCCCCTCTTCCACTCAGTTCCCTGAGTCATGGTGGGTGAGATTTAAGACTGATTTATTGTTGAGATATTAAGAGCCTCTGTACTTCTGCTTTAGGTTGTGTTGAAAATTGTTGGTGTCTGTCACACTGGATTCTCCTTGATTGACTGATTAGCTGTGCTGATAGATCTCTTGCTATCCTGTCACTCTCTCAAGGGTTTCAGTTGGGGCCTACATGATAAGCCTGGGGTGGTTCCTTTCTTGCCAGGATATCAGCCCTCCACCTGTAGATCGTTGGTGGAGTTGGAATGACCTTGGCTCTCTCACTGCCTTCTGAAAAATACAAACAAACAGGATCTCTATCTGAGAGTGAGGTCAATATGGGTTAAAAGTGACATACATTTCTAATTTGGTGAGATTCTATTGGGATTAGACTCTCTGTAGTTCTCTAGTAATGGGAGTTTCTCCTTGGGGGCCCAAGTTTTTGGTTCCCATAGGATTTTGCCCTGAGTCCCAATTCCAGTTAAGGGCTCCTTGATATTAAGTGGATTTCTTGGCAATTTTGAAAGCTGTTGACTAACTCCCTTCTGCAGTTTATGGCACCTCTACTGCCTAAGTGATCACTTCTTGGCTCACTGATCTCTCCCAGGAGGCAGTGTGTTCAGCCTTTTCCATGAAACAGTCTACATTGTATATCATTTGTCTCTGCAATCTCCAAATATTATTGACCAATTTCCCCTGGCCGCCTATGTAGCACCTTCCAGCACTGCATATGCTAGCATCTGGGGGCAGGTTGCCATTCTGTATTTCACAGGGTCTCTCGGTGTTGTGTGATGACTTTCTGTGGTTTCTACAGCAATAGGATCTTACCTTTGGCCTGGGGTGTAACCAGTAAGTTTTATCATCAGTAAGTATTTGAATTCCTTCTGTGAAAATAAAGAGGGAAATGCTTGCAGAATATGTTTCTGAATTGACAATGAATAATAACATTAGCAGCACCATCAGACTAATAGAGAAATCTCTTAGCAGTGATAGAAGAGTTGGACTCTGCTTGGCTCTTATTGACTTTTCTGAACATGTACACACACTTGCTCAATAATCCTAAGTAATTTACAGACTAGGAATGGAGTTTTGATTTGTTTTATAATCATTAAAACTTCAACTCATGCTGTGTATACAGAAGCCCACCCAAGGATTCACCTATCAGCATCATATTTAGGCTCTTTCCCTGAAGGAATGGTACACAGTGATATCCACATAGGCTATTGAACTGCTGAATCATTTGACCTAAAAAGAGGTTAGATCTCTACTCTTCTATAAAGAGGAGAAAAACTATCTAACTAAGTATGCTAGTGTTACATGAAGCTCTTTGAGCAGCTTTTATGATGATGACATTGGGGCAATGAATGGTATGAGAATATCATTAGAAGTTGTCTCAGCTCAGATTTCTAAATGAATGCACGACATTTTGAAGAGATCTGCAAGGGGGAAAGATTCTGGTCTCAGTACCAGACAAACTCATATGAATTTTTTTTGTCAAATCGGATATTTTCACCAACTTCAGTAGCCTTTAAGAGGGATTGTATTCATGCTCTATGATTTACCAGAGCATGACAAAATGAATTCTTCAATATCAAGTTGGTTTTGTTTGTGTGGCCAATCAAGAAATCCAGTTACCAAGAATCAAGTTTCTATGAGAGGAAAATGATGTAGCAGAGTGTCATAGCCAGCCACATGCCAGCCACTGAGATGAACATCCAAACCAGGTGCAGTTATGGAAGGAAAGGATTTATTGAAGCTACAGATCTAGGGGAAGTTCAATAATGGCAAAAGAAGCTGGCCCCCTTTCCAAGGTCCAAGAAGAGAAGAGAAGAGAAGAGAAGAGAAGAGAAGAGAAGAGAGAGAGAGAGAGAGAGAGAGAGAGAGAGAGAGAGAGAGAGAGAGAGAGAGAGAGACCATTGCCAATACCACACACACAACAGCAAGTAGGGGGAAGAGAAATTCCCCTTCATATAGCCTTAGGGCAGGGTCTTGTAACCCTTCCCCAGACTTTTTGACACCCTGAGTCTCTGGAAATTCCTTCCTTCCTTCACTGCCCTCCTTGTTTCCAGCTCCCCTGAGCCTCCTTACATCCTGTCCCCTACTGAGAGGGTTGCCTTACTGTAAACAACCTCAGAAACCCACCCAAGATTACTAAACAGGACAAGTTGACAACAAAAACTTAACCATCACACAGAAGGATTCATTCAGTGATAGAACCTGGGTGTCTCATCTCTTTCTCTTATTTAAAGACAAGCAAAGCCAAATGCATGTTGGTTTATGTAGTGGTTAATCTCTGGTTGTCATTTTTTTCACCATAGGGTCTCATTTTACCCCAGGCTGGCCTGAACTCACAGTGATCCTCCTACGTCGCAATCCCAAGCAATGGGATTAAAAGCTCGAGCCACCAGGCCTGGCCTCTAATTGTCTATTTTATAGGATTTCAAATCACTATGTAAACAAATCTTTGGGTTTGTCTGTGAAGGATTTTCTAGATTATATTAATTAATGTGGAAAGACTCACCTTAACTGTGGGCAGTGCCATTCCATGGGCTGGGGACCTGGATGGCATAAAAAGGAGAAGGTGAGCACCAGCATTCATCTCTCTCTCTACAGATGAATAACTATAGACAATAGCAGAAGCTCCCGCCACCACACCTTTGCCACCATGCTTGACTGTCCTCTTAGATTGTCAAAATAAATCTTACCTCTTTGAAGTTGCTTTGTCAGGTGTTTTGTTATAGCACTGAGAAAAGAAACAAATAGATATTATCATGCCGTATTAGTGTTGCTAAATCATTTATTGACCCAGATGGATCCTATAGACAAGGCAGATGTGCAACAAGCATAGGTAATGTTCATCGAAATTGCTTTCTAGCAGTGCTGATTGCAACATTTCACCAACTTACAAAATGGTTTGGACAGTTATGTGTTCAGGCTTTTATGTGAGTCAAAGTTTTCTCCCTTGAGGAATGTGGAATGTTAACAGCGAGATAAAGGAGGAGTATGACTAAATAACTGTTAAGAGGCTTGCATACTCCTGAGGACAGACACAGCTTATTGTACTGTGCCTTAAGTCTGATGCAGGCAGTCTAGCCAGAGGCAAAGCCTTGGGGGAAGAAGCAGAACACTTGCAGTTCACATGGGAATGTGTATTCATTAAGGAGAATCTTATAGGCATGTTTAATGTATGATGTTCTTTTCATACTAGATTCTCAGTTGCATATCTGAGCTGGGTTTCACTTAAACCTCTTACCTCACAACATTAAGTATAATATTAAGACAGTCATAGAGACTTAGTCCTAGAGCAACAACCTAGACTGGCTTCTTGAGTTCTGTGTTACTTGAGATTGCTATCAGAGGACAGATAGAAATGGGGGAGAGAATGAGAGGGGCAAAGAGGAGGGTGGTATAAAGGTCTAAGAGCCCCTGGGGGTGCCAATAAATTGTCAAAAGTAGTATTCCCTGTATTAGGGTGTGATTTCCAATGGAATCTAACAGCAAATGTTAGACTCACTGGCACTCTGACAAATAGTTCAATTCACTGTTAGCTTTACTTGAAAACAAGCTCATGAAAAAATTTCCTCCATTGCTTGTTGATTCCAATGCTTTCAGGCATTTCAAAGAAAATATATAATCTGAGTGATATAACATGACACGCAGTTATAGCACCAGTCCCATTCAGAAGATTGTCTCTCACTGTTATAGTCAGCCACACACCACTGGGATGAATACTCAAACCAGGCACAATTTGGGGGAGGAAAGTATTTATTGAAACTACAGATTGAGGGGAAGTTCCATAACAACTAACACTGGCCCTCTTTCACAGGTCAGAGCAGAGAGAAAAACCCATTACCTACACCACACACACACTAGCAAACAGGCAGGAGGGCCAAGGAGAGAATTTCTTCCCCTTTATATAGGCTTAGGGTGGGGTCTTACAACCCTTCCCCAGACTTAATGGCTTCCTGAGTCTCTGGAATTTCCTTCCTGCATGGCACACACAGGAAAGGATGTTTACTTTTAGCTTCTTTACATCCTGCCCCCTACTGAGAGGCTGCCTTCCTGTAAACATCCTCAGAGACCTACTCAAGATAATAAAAAAGATCAAGGTGACAACAAAACCTAATCATCACACTCACATTTGCTCAAGGGATGGCCATAGTTTGGCTTTCCTCCTCAGCCCATTTGAAGTCCTTCTTACCTTTGTCTTTTGCAACCCCAACACCTGGAGAGCCCCATTGTTGGGCCCATGGGTGTTAGTTAGGTATAATATCCTCAGCACCAAAATAAAATTTACTCCCCATGTCCTCTGTGGCCCTCAAATACAAAATGCTTGACACTTAATGAGAATGTTAACTTTAAGTGATGTGCTATTTTCATGAAGGTAATTCATCCACGAAACATATTTCTTGCTTAGCAGTGTGGTTTGGTACACCCAGCTTATGGTCAGATGACTGCTTCTTAGACAATGAATATGCTAGAATGTTTTATCAGGAGGGGCAGGAGAAACAGCTTGATATATGTGCTTAAAGGTGGTGGCAAGGACGATCAACTGGCAGTTGGCTTGTCAGTGTCAATTTATCTTTAAGAGGCCACCTGGCAACAGGGCTTGCTCTCTCCTCTCCCAGACATACATCAGACAGAGCAAGAATAGAATTTTATGCTAGCAATTAATTTATGACTGGAGAAAACACTTCCAACAGCAGCAGAGTTGCAGTGAGAAGTAGTTTATTTCTTGTTTCACTGTGAATAACCAAACCCCTGGAGGCCAGTTAGATTCTGGCCACTCCAAATAAAAGGCCAAGTAGTAACTGGTTTCCATTGATTTCTCTTTCAGGATCTATGAATGTCTGCTAGGGAATGCAAATATTCTGGGGGCAAGCCATTGCATTCAGAGGGAATTTTCAGGGTAAAGTTTGTTTTCTAATACAGAAAGGAACTTCTTGATTCCTTGTTCCCTGTTCACCATGAAATTTTGAAAAGGCAAACCAGATGTTAAATGTTGAGGAGGAAGAAGAAAGCCAATTGTTAAGTTACAGTCAGAGACCATCACATGTTCCCTTGAATGTCCTCAGTGGTGACAAACCGCCATCCTCTGAGAACAGGCTGTGTTTGAACAAATAGCTAGAAGTCATTTGAGCCCATATTGATGAATAAGGTGGGTGATCATGCTCGGTGAGGAACGTTTTGGATAGAGAAATGAGCTATGCCTCTTTGGTAAGGACACTGATTTGCCTGTGTGGATTAGAAGTGAGCTTTGGAGGCAGGTCTGACAAAAAAATGAGAGAGAGAGAGAGAGAGAGAGAGAGAGAGAGAGAGAGAGAGAGAGAAAATTTGGAGCAATGTTGATGTCCTTGGAATCAGTGTTATGCATCATTCACTTGGGTACCAAAGGTCTGATTGTTGGTTGAAAAATAGGTACTATGTTTCATCTTGTAGCCATGTATTTCATGAAATATAGACCGTAACACCTGGACTTCCTTTCTAGGATTTGTTTGATTCTGGAAACACAATCCCTAGAGGTGGCAAGGGGAGCAGAAAGGATCAGGCAGTTCTACATACTAGCACTGTTGTTAGGTTTTCACCTGACTGCTCTGTGTCTTAGGGGTGTATGTGTATGTGTGTGTGTGTGTGTGTGTGTGTGTGTGTGTGTGTGTGTGTGCTCGAGCACGTGCGCTTGTGCATAGGAGCCACGGGCATGTGTGAAAGTCAGAGGACCACCTCAAGGTGCCAGTTACTGCCTTTCACCTTGTCTGAGGCAGGTTTTCTCTTGCTGTGGTTATTCATTGGAAAGTCCAGGCTTATTGGATTGTGATTCAGGCTTCTCCTAATTCCACCTCCCATTGCCATAGGTGTATTAGGATTACAAATGTGTGTATTCCTTTGCATTTGGCTTTACAGGGGTTCTGGGGATCTGAACTCTGGTTGTCAGCATTGCACAGCGAGCACTTTTAGCCACTTACCCATTCCCACAAACCCCTTCATATTATGTTTTGATTTTACTTTCTGTGTAAGGTGGGGATAACAACAGTACCTACTTGGCAAGTTTTATTATGAGCATTGAAGCAGAACACATACATTACAAAATAAATGCCATGTCTGGTATGTATTATGTGCCCAATTAATTGTAGCTATCATCATCTCCACCATCATCATTTCTATTAGTACTATTCTGCAGATTATTCATTGCCCAATAATTGAGCAATGATTAAGAGACTGCATATTCTTTTGATGTTTTATTTATTTATTTATTTGGAGAGAGAAAGAGAGAATGAGAATATGGATGGACTAGGGCCTCCAGCCACTGCAAACAAACTCCAGATGCATGCACCACTTTGTACATCTGTCTTTACATTGTGGGTTCTGGGGAATTGAACCCTGGGTCGTATAGGTATTGCAGGCAAGTGATCGCTCTGGCCCTAAGAGACTATTTCTAAGAATCCACTGAGCAGATGAGATCGCTCTATGCAGGGGAGTTGGGAGTAGCAGAGGCATGGAGCAGAGGACCAGGCCACTGGCAGATTATCAGTCTAGGAGCATTGTAAGGACAGAATAAGGTGATTTGGGCTCTCGTATGTTCAGTTTGTCTCTGGGCTTTCCACTTTAGCAGGTTATGCTTTTTATTATGGGGATGTTAGTAATGAGAGGCTTATTTAGAGTTAATTATGCAAGTGATTAAGGGACAAAAATCCATATTGATATTCTCCTCAACTAGGCAGGAAATATTTAAAGCAATTAGACCATTAATTGCCTTATGTACATGAATACTATGACACAACTTTTCAGACAGGCCAGAAATCACCACACAAAAACAAATAAACATCCAAAAAAAAAAAAAAAACCCAAACCCTCAGGTTCAACAAAGTGAAAATTTGTCAAAGCTGAGTTTTCTCTTCTCACTGACATGTTCTTACCCTGTTCACTCTGCTGTTAGGTCACATTTCTCCTAGAGTCTCTCCTTTTTGCTGATGAGTTTTACAGTAATGAGGCTCTTTAAAGGTAAGTTCTTGGGTTTTAAATATGTATTATGAACATGTTTTGCATGCATACAGTGACTCAGTTGATCCATGAGCTTAGCGAAAATCTCACGTGGGATGACTTTGTGAGAGCTTCCGGTAATCAGGGGATACAGTTGAGATAAACAGCTGCAAATTTCCTTGTGGCATTCCTTAGAGGGAGTGGAAAATTTCTAAATATCAATTGGAAGGCATTTGGTGAGAAAATGCTTCTTTCATGCTCTCTGCCTCCTTAGTCTCCTGCCCTGAAGCAAATCTCATTAGCAGGATCATAAATAGGAAGCTGCAGCAGTCATGCTAATGAAAGAGAGGTGTGCATGTGAAATGAATGGCACCTAGGGAGAGGCCTGCACTTGTTGCCTGTAGGTCTCTCCCCCCCCCCCCCCGAAGTGCACTGATCACTGTGGGACTTGAATCTTTGGATGTTTTCATTAAAACAAAATGTGACATCAAGCAGCTTCCCATGGCAGCCATTTTTAAAAAGACTTATTTATTTGAAAAAAAGAGAGAGACAGAGAGACAGAGAGAGAGAGATAGGGAGAGAGAGAGAATTATGGGAGCACCAGTACTTCTTGCTGGGCAAACAAACTCCAGATGCACTTTGTGTGTCTGGCTTTATGTGGATACTGGGTAATTGAACTGGGGTCAGCAGGCTTTGCAAATAATTGCCTTTAACCATTGAGCAATCTCCCCAGCCCTGATGGTAACCATGTTAAGTATACAGTTCAGTAGTGCAACAAATCACCACAACTTTCACCATCCTGCAAAACTGAAATTCATATTCCACATATTGATTAAAGAGAGTAAACAAATACAATTATTAGATTTTTTTTGAGGTAGGGTCTCACTCTAGCCCAGGTTGACCTGACAGTTACTCTGTATTCCCAGGCTGTCCTTGAACTCACAGTGATCTTCCTACCTGTGCTGCCTGAGTGCTGGGATTAAAGGTTTGAGCTACTATGCCTGGCTAGAAGACTTTTTGATGGGTATAACCACTCAATTTAGCCAGAAAACGGTGGAAGCTTTCCTCTAGAGCATATGACCTTCCAAGCCATAGGCTTTTTCCCTTGCTGGGAAACTGGGGGGGACGATTTGTCCCAAATGGACTCTCCAGTCTGTGCTATACACTGATTTGTTTCTGGGCTTCCATATCCTCCTTGTTCAGAAGGAGAAGTAGCATCCAGAGATGCAGTGTAAAAACACTCCAGCATGCCCCCTTTCATCTCCTGTGGCCTTTGTGACCTGGGAACAGAGACCAAAATATTAGCCTGTTTTGTTCCACGGCTCCAATTGGATTTGACTTTTATATAGGTAGTTAACACACTCAGAGAGGAATTTGTATCAACCCTGTAGGATATTGACATTCAATTGACTAATAAGGCTTATCTAATTAGAGACTGGTATAATCTTTTAGTCTATCTTGTCCACCCATGAGTTTACTTATTTGGAACAGTTCAGGCCATATCTCATGACTATTAATATAGACAAAACATAGTTTTGAAAGCATTTTTAGCAATAAGACCAAATATAGAGATCTAACCTGGAAGTATTAGATTAAGAACCATCCAGCAAGACAGCATCTATGTCTGAAAACATACCAATTATCCAGGAGGGTTTAGATACTCAAATTGTCCTCAGGTGTCTGAACTTGTATCCTGGAGTAGGGAATATGTCTTAAAGAGTTAGTTTAAGTACATGAAATAAGATGATTGTTGAAATAATATCTTAGATAGAGACTCTGTGATTACAATAAGGCAGAGTTTGGTCCTGTCAATTCAGAACAGCTGAATGTTAATATAATTCTTGGTGAATCTGTTTTTGAGAGAGAAAACCTTTTGACAACCAATTTTGTTAGTTTAACTTTTGGCACTAATTAACCTGATATATAGTAGAAATACTTACAAACATACGACAATTTTCATGTTTAATCCATGACAGGAATTTTATAAAAGCTTAACTTAAGTTCCTTTAACCTATTTATCTAATAGGAGGATAGAAGCCACAATGGCTGAAATTAAATCTTAAAGTTACATAAGTCCCATGATGACCACCTGGTGGCATTAGCATAAACAAATAGAAACCATCTTTTAAAATTCACAATGTTTTTAGATGTGAGAGCCTTATTTTAGAAAATTAATACCAGTAAGTAACCTACCTTTACCTTAAAAACTTAATTTGTCCAATAATTTACATAATGACAAAGAAATATAGTTAGCTTGGGTGAGTACCATAAGAATTCTTTTTGTGCATTTCTTAACCCATGAACAATTTAGTATTTGTGAGCTGTTGGTGAATAACCTTAACCATAATAGTTAAACCTTAGCATCTAGAATAAGGTCTTAGAAGGGCCTGGCAACATTTTCCTTTGGGACTGTTTCCGCAACGTGTCCCCCTCTGTATACCAAGGAAGCAATCCTTGGTTATGGCCCCTTTCCTGAAAGGGGCCTTCCTTAAGCAACCTGTTATATTGATGCTGTTTATCCTTTTGTTTTATCTCCCTGATCTTAATTTTTAATTTTTTTCCCTTTTATTCCCTTTTGGTAGAATCACTATTGAGACATGAATTGAAAAGGGAAGTAACAATAGAAGGGAGAATAAAAGTTGATATCAGGTGTTTTTAATAACTCAATTATCTGATTTTCTTAAGAACAGCTCGAAATTCTAAGCAAGCCTAATGATGGAACTAGTTTTAAGTATCCTTTTTTTCTTAACTCATGGGTTGATTACTTTAGCTAGGACTAGAATTAGAAGTCACTGAGCCAAAAACTATAACTGGAGTGATCAAGTCCAGAGGTAGCCTTGGTCAGTTTACATGGTCTCACAAGCAAAAGAACAGTTGCACTCTGTTTATAAAAACTTAGGCTAGAGAATCATTTAGTACTTCAAGTTGACCTGTGGTGGTCATTCCTCTAAAGCTTATCATGACTAGTCCTTTTGCAAAAACCCAAGCACTTAGTATATTTGCCAGAATTTAGATGTAGATTCCTTCCTTTCTAAGGATGCCAAATGAGTATAACCATTGAAAAGTGTCTCTAACCATTGAACAACCTGGTCCTTAAAACACTTATATGAAAGACACTTTTTAGGGATTTTTTAGAAGCAAGCAGAAAACATATAAGGCAATGTCTCTAACCATTTGGCAATAGATGAGAAAGGAAACTTTATGTCTTCCTTTTTGACTCAGTTTACCTACACAATCATGGACTTTGGCACCATAAGGAAGATATAAATCTCCTTGTGTTTATTTATTTCCTTTACATTCGTCACAAACCAGTTGGCCAGACGGGTTTATGAGGAAGTATTGGAAAATATGTCTGTTTCTGGGTCTGTATCCGATGAGCCCTTTTGAACACAGAGTCAGATTGAGCACAATAATATCTTGATTTTTCTATTATTGTTTAGTCCAAGATTGAGAACCAGTACATACAGATGGCTCTTATGGTGTCTAACACATATTTACTTTATATAGAATTTAGAGAAATCATACCAATCTGACTTAACCTTTACCTAATAGTAGAAAATATATATTCTGGTATTAAAACAACTAGGCATTTCTTGTATATAACACCTCTATGAATATAATTTTAAGAAACGGACAAACCATATAATACTTAAGATATCTCCTGTTAATAATTTCATGTTGCACATTTTGAAACAGTATAGACAAAACATAATGATCTCTGAGACCAGCTATATTCACATTTACCATATTTGAGAATGTTACCTTTGAAATCTTTGAATATATATGACAATTCACCCATTGGCAGAATTTTCAAAATTGATGGGGTTAATCTGGGAAGACCAAAAGTCTGCATCATAGTTAAAATCCAAACATGGTAGAATCAGGAAAATGCCTTTGAACAACCCAGAAGGAAATTTTTATTAGTCCATTAAGCATTTTGTCATCCTCCTGTCTCAGCTCTGTGAAAATACCACATGTGTTACAAGGCTTAATTTGCTCTGAACAAATGGTTCCATAGAAAGGCTTCACAACTGATTTGAAATTACATTAATTTAAATTTATCCTTAAGCCGTTTTTGTATATATATATATATACATAT
>PVHP010034899.1:0-18916 GCA_004024765.1 Zapus hudsonius
TAAGCCAAATAAACCCATTCTTCCACAAGCCACTTTTGTTTAGGTTCTTTCTGCGCAGCAACTAGAATGATGACTGCAACAAAGTCTGTTCCTGGATTTTGCATGTATCTCTGACTGTATTTTGCTGAATGAAGAGCAGGGACTCACTCCATATTATTACAGCTGTGGAGGTCAGCCATCCTGCATGTTGTCAATGAGCTGATCTCAGAGTGTGAACAGGTCTGCCTTCCTGTGTGGAGGCTCCTGAGGGCTGCTACTTCCG
Source organism: Zapus hudsonius (assembly GCA_004024765.1). Classification (NCBI taxonomy): domain Eukaryota; kingdom Metazoa; phylum Chordata; class Mammalia; order Rodentia; family Dipodidae; genus Zapus; species Zapus hudsonius. Next base: position 263 of record PVHP010034899.1, read on the forward strand.
ATCCTTTATCTTCTATCTCCAAATCCTCAATATGCCACTTAATCTTCTCATATGACATCGCTATTACACTCACTAATCTGCTTTCCTCTCACATTTTCATACTTTTTCCCCTTACATTAGGTCTACTTAAACAAACTGGGAGATTTTGCTCTATTTTAAAGTCAGCCAATTATGAATTTTAATTTTCTCTTACTACCTTACCTGTCGTTGTCAGGTAAGATAACATATACACAGATTCCAAGTTATGTGATGTCCGTATTCTTGGGAGACCATTATTCTGCACATCACGCAGTATATATATATATATATATATATATATATATATATATATATATGGATATATATATATCCATATGTATCTAAACATATTTCTATATCTATTTAGATAGATACTGCATATCTATTATCTACCTATCATCTGTCATCTATCTTTAAACCTTAGAAAGGCTTCCACTTTGCCACTTTGCAGAATAAGAAGGTGATCTTTAGAGAATATAATCTTATTTTAAACCATATCTTTCAGCACCATGAAATACTGTCCTCCTTTCTGCCTAATCTTTCCTTTTCTTTTTTTTTTTTTAAATATTTTATTTATTCATTTTTCAAGGAGAGAGAGAGAGAGAGGGAGAGAGAGAGAGAGAGAGAGAGTACTAGGGCCACCACCTTGTGGGTCTGGCTTATGTGGGTCCTGGGGAATTGAACCTGGGGCCTTAGGCACTGGAGGCAAGTGCCTTAACCGCTGAGCCATCTCTCCAGCCCTTTCCTTTTCTTTTTACTTGATGGGTTTACTCTGATGTTTTCTTTATTCTCCATTTCTTGCAGTGGATTCACTCATATGACAGTTTTCCACTGGTTTTCTGTTAATCAAGGGTTCTTTCAAGCATATATTATTCTGCTTATTATAAGCATCTATAACTGACCTAATTTGGGGGGGTACTATAAGTAAACTATAGCTTCATATATTTTTCTAAATCAGAGAATAAGCACTATGAATGGTACTTTCACAGAATTATGTCATCATGTTTTCTCATTCATGCTACTTGTTACATAACTACACTTATTTTGACAATGTATAATAGACAACTCTGTAATATTCATGAGGTAAATGTACCTAATTATTTTATTGGACTTGTCCTTTCACCTTATTTCTTGTATCGCTGTGTGTTCTGTGCAATTGTATTCTATTTAAATCATAATATAAGCCCCTGACAATACTTGGAAAGAAACAAGAATGACAGATCCCCATAGAGAAAAACCAATAATAAATTCATTAGTGATATACTAAGATTTTTTTTCAAAGATTTTTTCTGCATAGTTTATTTTGGAATATGGTATCCTCATTGATGTCACAAGGAACTCTAATAAGACAAGAACTCTAACCTTTGTAGTGCCTTTTTTTTTTTTTTTTTTGGTGTGAATCAGAGTCTGGCCCTGCTGTAGTTGGAATGTTCTTTTGCTCACATGAAGAGAGCCTTCTCTTGCACAAGACACACATAGGTACCCAGCAAACTATGAGAGTAATATATACACAGAGGGCTACTGTGACTGTGCAGCTGAGAATAACCAGCCATATATCCCGACTCTTAGAAAAACAATACAAACTTTATTATTTTTTTCAGTGAACTTTTTCTGACTTTTCTCAACTGGCACAAAAACAGACTGCACTAATCAGATATGATTGTTTGGATTCTTTAAAAGTGAGCGCCAGACATTCTAAAATAAAATAGTAATTTGATCTTTTATACTTCATGGCACCTCAATAACTAATGAATCTTAGCACTTATTAGAGTTCAAATTCATCCAGATTTTTCTTTTTATCTTGATGATTAAATGTAACATTCCAACACTTCAGAAAAATATGAGATGAAATGGTACGTTACCTGTTAAATATAATTTAGTTACTCAAATCACAAAATTTTATGCGTTTTTGAAGAAATCACAGTTTATGATGTAGTAATGTAAACATCATATTGTAATTATATGAGCCGCATTCTCTATGTATAATTTCCTTGATTACCATTGAAAAGAGTAATACAAAATAGATGATTAAGGTTAGTATTAAAAATTATTGCAATTAAAGAGTAGCGAAAAAAGGTAGGTTCATTTGGAAATAGAGATTAAAAACACAGCTTTTTACTTTAATTTCAAGTGAAATTTCTGGCAAAGAAATCATTGTGCAGATACGCATTCATATTTATGCACACATTTATGCTCGTGCATTTATAAGTGTAGTGTGTGTAGATAAGTGAATATTGTGAAGTACCTAAGTAGTTTAAGTTGGACCTTAAAACACAGAATTTTTCAAATTCTCCTCTTTTATTCTCCTCTACATGCTGTAGAAGATTTGACAAGAGCCTATAAATCTATATTACTTCTTTTAGTAAATGCTTGTTTTTTCTCTTCTCATTGAACATAATGAGCAATAACAATACATTTTATGCACTTGAGAATTGAAGTTGGAGTAAGCATGGAAAATAGGAATGATACTAAAATGCAACAGGTTGTATATTTATAGATACTTTCTGCTTCCAATTTATGTGACTATCATTAATAATTTTGACACATTACTGAAATAACTCATAAAGAAAACTCAATTTACTCTCATTGCAAAGTGTTCACAAAGTAAAGGAATTTTTAGGACACAAACAGTAAAAAGGTAAACATAAGATACTCTAGAATCTAAATCAAAACCCAACAAACCACAATGAATATAAATAAATATGAGTAAATAGCTTTGGTGTAGCTAGGTTGATATTGGCAGATACAGGTGTTCAGAAGATACATCCAGAAGGTTTCCAAGCTCTTGTGTCCAAAACAAGGAATCGTGCTGAGGACACAGAGTTGTACCAGGAGCAGAGAGCTTATTAAGAAGAGACACAATTCCAAGGAAGGAAGCCATCTGGAGCAAAGAGAGCTCTCAGCTAAATCAGCTACACTATATAAAGAGTTGGGGGCTTCTGGGACATACACCACAGGCTTTTTGGCTCATTGCATAGTGTGGGCTTTCTTCCACATGCTGTTACATGTGCTCTACATACAACTTCATGCAATGTATGTCTTAAAGAACCTTAAATCTTTACCCAGGCATGTAGGTCACTTTCAGACACTGGAGTGCTCTGTGACTCAGACACTGGCTGGTTTTAGCTGTGTGGGTTGAGAATTTCCAGCCTTCCTTTTTGCCAGCTGTTTTTTATCTCCCATGTGCCAATTTTATAAGGTGTTGCCCAAGTTCTTCTAGACCTCCCAAACCATCCTAGTTTCCTACCTCAAGACGAGATTATATCCATAAAATTGTGGTTATATGTTGTACAGAGAAAGAATAATATACTAAGAATGAACTTTTCTAGGAGAAGACATGCTAGAATGTTAGGACACTAGATGAAAAAATGAACATAAAAAGATTAAATAGAAATGAAAACTTTTTAATTCAAGCATAAGTGAAGCAACAATGATCCAAGTATGCCATTGATTTTTTTAGCGTCAACTCCAGGTAATCTATGGTATCTTGAAAATGTTCAGAAAATTGATTTTATCTTTTTCAATGCTACACAACAATTTGAATATCTAATTTTCAGAAGCTAAGCTTCAGGAGGTATACACAACATAACTGTATAGATGAGAATATATCATGTTCTTTCATGTTTTCTGATTTAAAGTGCAAAAGCAAAAACCACTCCACAGTTGTTCATGGGGAATAATAAGCAACTAATGCTAAGGTCACTATAAAGTGATATCTTCCATCTGCTGTCTACCCACTTAGGAAGGATACATAGCAACAAAATGGTTTACTTTTGTCTTTAGTTTTTTATAGAATACTGATTCTCTCTCTCTACCTTGAGGATTTCAGCAGGATGAAACCTCTGATTATTACATCTTTTTTAGTCTAAGCCAAGAACAACATCTGAACAGACATTATTTGTTCTTAGCATTCAGAAATTCCTGATAGGAAGACAATTTTTTTCCAATCTAATATCTTCTTCTTGGTGAATAAATTTCTCATGCAAATGTTCACATATCTAAGAATTCACCAGGGAAGGCTTGTTAGCTGTTTATTAAGACTCCTCACAGAGCAGCATTAATCTTAGCAATTCATCAGAGACTCAGACTAGAGACTTAGTAACTTAGCATATTAAGAATGAAATTTTCATCAGCAATGTATCTTATAGAGAGTGATATGTATAATCATATGCTTATTGTTTTACTAGGAGAATAATTATGCAAATGAAAAATTTTACACCAATTTAATATATTGGACACAGTCCTTTGAGGGAATTTTTTTTTATAATCAGGAATTAAGAATGGGCAGGAAGTTGTGTTGGGGAAGCATAATTAGGAACTAAACTTGCCCCACAACCCAGAAAACCTCACCCTAGGAGAAGAGAAAGAAAATCATTCAAATGTTGAAAGAGCACTAAACAATGATGAAATGTGCATCAAAGGGAATTCCACTAAAGAGATTACAAAGACAAAAGAGGTCTGACATCTTTGTGTAGCCAAGCAGACAGGACCTTCTTCATACATGTTCTCACAGAGTAGATTTCCATTCAAAGGATTTCAGCACTATCTGTTACACTGAGTTCATCCTCATTCCATTTACTAATTGGGGTGGTTACAGGTATTAGCTAATTGTCCTTTTTGATGGAAACATAAACCCTCACAGATTTGTGACAGTTCTGTAACCTGAAATGAGTTTACACTGAAGCTAGGATTCTATCCTTCCATAGAAAGTGGGAGATTAGATCACTACTCTCTTTGGTGATTACTTGTCAAAGTAGTTCTCAAGTCTTTGAGAAAGTCTTTCCTGGGCCATTAAGCTGGCAAGAGACTTATTTAACTCTTAAAAGGATTTACATACATTTCAAAAAGAAGATTAAGAATTTACAATCTTTCTAAAATGAGAGCTCTAAGAAAAAAGGAAGAGACTGTCTTATCTTCTACCAGGAAAATCTAGTATCTCACATTTAATTTGTAATTGCCTGCAGAGTTGAAAATATTCCAATATTCAATTTGCCTCAGACTGCCTTGGCCAAATTGCCCTCTAGTAGATTGCATTGTCATTTCCTAGGGTTGCTTCTTAGCCCATCCTGCAGCTCACAAATGCATTTCTCCATTCATTAACACAGTCCTCCTTTAAATACATGGCTGTTTCATTCAATCAGGTTACAATTAGCCAGGGGAACCATTGGCTCTCTTAAGCAAATTTGCTTACTGCTTCTGTATGCAATGATTTCAAAGTATGTCTCTTAAGGAAAACTCATTTCCACTTCTTTCCAGGTTCTTGAAAGGCACTCTTTGTTCTGCATTTAAAAATCTAACAATAGGGTTTCCTGGTGTAGTGGTGCAGTGTACAGTACAGCAGGTACTCAGAGTCTATTGTTGATTGATTGAGAAACCTCATTAATGAGGCATAACCCTCATTCCAGTTCAACTGGTTTCTGTGTAAAGCTTCCTATTGGCAATTACAGAAATGGCTTCCATTTCACTTTTCTGTTAAAGAAACTAGCAGAATTAGCAATCAATGACATTACCAAAATAATGACTACATCTAAAATGGAAGCATTGCAGTTGGTGTATGAATCATCATGCATCCTCTTGAGAGTTACCTGAGCTTGTATAATCACTTCACTGTGAGATTGGAAAGCAGGGAGGGAGAAATCCTGTGGCTGATCTCCACCTAGGGTTTTCCCTCTGGCTTCTCTCCCTGATCCAACATCCAGCCATTTTATTAGCAAGGCATTGCTGTGGGCTCAGAAACTACCTTTCGCACTGGGAGACATATTCAAAATAACACACACATAGGAAACCTTTGCCTCCATTCCTTAGGGCTTGATTCATCCACAATTACTCCTTGGAAGTAGTCTTGCTGGTCTATGTTCACTGCTTTAAATAAGGAAAGATCAACAATCACCATTTCTAATAGTAAGAAATTCTACCTAAGTTGTTTGGGCATCTACCCCTAAATAAATCCTTTGTTGGGGATAATGAGAAAAATAAACATACATTGATACTTCTATTTTAAAATAGGTCCCAAATTAATCACCAAAAATGTTTCTGTGAGGCATCCCATAACAGTTTCTGTGAGACCTTTACCAACTGTATTCACAAATTTAGAAATAACCAGTTCATTTTTATTTCAAGATTTTTATACTTTCTAGAAGATGATAAATTTGCCTGAGATTCAGACATGGCAAAGATGTTTCATAGGAAAAACATTTCCAGACATAAGACAAAAATACAAGACATCCCCTTTCCTTTGATGATGACATTGCATCATGGGCTGGAAAGACAATAGACTCATAACATCCAACAGACCTGAGAACAATACCTCTGCCAGTGACCAGATCTGTGAGCTGGAGTTAGTTATTGACCTTCTTCATCTATACCTTCCTCATCATTTTCTTATGAATGTATATTACTTTATAGTCTCTCTCTCTCTCTCTCTCTCTCTCTCTCTCTCTCTCTCTCTCGGCTATTATTATATGGCTTACAATACATTTTATAGAAAACACTCAAAACAGCTGACACATAAGCATAAAGCAAGTTATTTTTAAAAACAATTTTAAAGGAAGAACTGTGCATTCATTAAAGTTCAAAGATCAAAAAGCAAAATGATAAGAATTTTTAGTTCTGATATTACCCAGCTTCTCTCTTCCCTCTCTCCCTCCTATATTTTGCAAATAAGGAAACTAATGTTTAGAGATATGATAGAGATATGAGATGACCTTGATATTACTAAAAGAAGAAATCAGATGTCCTGACATTCCATTACATCATGTTTGTCAATCTCTTCTCTATATGTTCCCCCCACACAAGGCTTCAAAAATAAATAATGCCGAGTTTTCAAAACTTCAACCCTAGCTCCTGCCTTTGCATATTTGTCTAAATTTTAAAGGAATTGACAGAATAACTCTTTGCTTGTTTACCTGCTTATAATTGAATGTCCTTTTTATGATAACAGACACATTTCCTTTGGGCACCTACTCTATATGGACTCTTGGCCCACATATTGGTATGGACTGACCCTGTTGTTGGATGACACTAAACCAATCAGTTAGAATGCCTTGATTAACAGTGACTGGTTCAGAGGTGGGAATGTGACCCATTGTGATTGTGAATATGATGGATGAATTTTCTTCACTACTACTTCCATTTATCCACTACAATTATCCAACTTCTTGTAGTGCCCTTCCTCCATTTTGACAAGTGTGTTTTCCCAAGATAGAAGGCAGAAAACTCATCTAAGACTCTTGTGCAAGAGGTTTTTACTCTGACTGAATTCTACAACTAGATGCATCCATGTGAGCAGTGTGAGGAAATGGCTCTGTGGAGAGAAACTGCTCAGCTGATGCATTCTAAAGGGTGGTACTGGTGAAGCTTCCAGCCTCCACTCCTAGGCTTCAGAGGGACCAAAATCTCTGGTAAACAAAGGAATCCTGACCAAGAAAAACAGTGGTAGAGTTATCAAAATACCTTATCTCAAATTATCCATAGAGCCATGATATTGGTGCAAAAACAGACATTGGATCAATAGACTAGAACACATAACCTAGAAATAAACACACACAGCTATAGCTACCTAAGTTTTGAAAAAGGTATCAAAACCCAAAAAAAGAGATTCTGCAACAATTGATACAAAGGACATTGGGTATTCACATGTAGAAGATTCAAACCAGATCTATACTTCTCACCCACCCCCCCCAAAAAATCAATCAAAATGGATTAAAAACTTTGATCTAAAGCATGAAATTGTATGCCTACTACAGGAAACTAAGAGTGGAACACATGGAGATAAAAGAATAAGCAAGAACTTTCTGAAAAGCATTCCAGTAGTACAAGAGATACCCCTAAGATCGCAAATAGGATTCATGAAACAAAAATAATCTACACAGTAATGGAAACAATCACCAGAGTGAAGATACAATTTATAAAGTAGGAAACAAACTTTGCCAACTATATATATGATAGGGATTAATATCTAGATTACATAAAAAACTCAAAAAAACTGAACACCAAACAAAATAATCCAATCTATAACTGACCTAATTACTCAGTGGTTAAAGGTGCTTGCTTGCAAAGCCTAATAGCCTGTGTTCAATTCCCCAGTGCATACATAATACCAGATACACCAAGTGGCACAGGTATCTGGAATTTGTTTGCAATGGAGTGCCCATTCTCTCTCTCTCTCTCTCTCTCTCTCTCTCTCTCTCTCTCTCTCTCTCTCTCTCTCCTCTCTCTCTCTCTCTCTTTCTCTCTCTCTAAACACAGGATTAAATAACTTGAAGAAAAAAAGAAGAAAGAAAAAGAATGTTATAGACAAGAAGAGGAAAGAGAAAGACATTAGTAAAAATTAAAAAATAAAGAAAAGGAAACAAAAATAAACATGGATAAAGATATCCCTATAAGGATAAAATTTAAAAAAAACAGTTCAAATAAATATAAAAAGGGGAATAAAAAATACTAGTTATTTTTAAAGAAAATAATATAATCAAAATAGTACTAAAGGTATATAGTAGAAAGGACTCAAAAGGGGAAACATAAGTAAGGAAGAAAACAAGAAGAGAAAAACATTTTGAAAGATTGTCCAATAGTAATAAGTGTATATATAAACAAAATTAAATGAACATATGGTATGAAAATTAAAAACATAAAAAAATCATAAGTACTACTAGAATACTACTAAAAGTATAGTAAAAAAGAAGCACAAGGGTAAAAATGATTAAAAAGATGAATTGAGCAGTTTCTTTTTGGGTCCTTGGAAATTAGAGATTGTCAGTTATCTTCATGAAGGGGTCAGATGAACTTGTAGACAAATGTCGTTTTTATGGTTTGCACTGATGCTTTACCCAAAATCTGCCAGAGCTATGCTTTTTTGCTTCCTTTGTTTGGGTACTAGGACCTTCTTTGGCTCTCCTTAGATTTGTAGTCTGTTGATCGGCAGGTTCTCTCACCCTCACAGATTCCCCAGGTCGTGTTTCTGGGGTGGTTAATGTTCTACCTGGGGAGTTCAAGGTAAGCTTTTCATACAATCTATGCCTGACCATCACATTTTTATAAATTATTTATTTATTTATTTATTTATTTATTTATTTATTTATTTATTTGAGAGAGAGAGAGAGAGAAAGAAAGAAAGAAAGAGAGAGAAAGAGAGAATGGGTACAGCAGGGCCCTCCAACCACACAAACGAACTCCAGACACATGTGCCACCTTGTGCATCTGGCTTTACGTGGGCACTGTGGAATCAAACTCGGGTCCTTCTGCTTTGCAGGCAAATGCCTTAACTGCTGAGCAATCTCTCCAGCCCCTAACCATCACATTTTTTAGTTTTCTGTTGAATGTGTGGTCAGAGAATCAAGTTCTATGAGCATTTTCTCATTTACTTGATACAAAAGAAAAATTAAAGATACAATCTGGTACTAAAGGCTAATAATAGTGTGATTTCGCTTGAATATATAGCCTTAGCAAATTTCTTATATAAAAGTCAAAGGATAATACATGAAAGGGAACTCCCATTTCTCCAATTAAAAATCATTATAGAGATACCATTATCGTAAAAAGTTGACTGATAAGTGTTGGGTAAGGAGAGAGTCATGGATCCCTGGCTCCCTGCAAGCCTGTCTCACAGGCCAGCAGGAGACAGGCTTTATTGGGGAGAGGTGAAAGCGACAGCCAGAGCAGACACACGTGGCTGGGAGACATGTCAGGGCAAATCTCAAAACTTTATTTCAGCATCCAACCTTATATACAATCCAAGGATGCGTTGCATAGTCTTATCTCTTTCACAATGGAGCTTCAGGAAGCAGAAACAAAACTATTAGCACTTACAAACAGGATTAGGGCTGTCAGCCATCCCCCCTGCCTCCTGGGGCACAGGTGTGCTAGCATCAAAAGGCATGAGCTACCATGCTCTCTCATCCGGGTGCATATTGTATTCTAAAGTTTAGCTCGTAGATATTCAGCCAGGCTGGGACCCAACAATAAGAAAGTCTGAAGGAATGAATCAGGCCAGCAGTGTGGTAAGATTTTTATTTGAACTATATAACACAAATAAACATAGCATTCTAGCCTGGCAGAAAAAGAGATGTAATTTGAGTCACTATAGAAAAGAGCCCTTGTCTTAGCAGATTCAGGTTGCTGTTACAAATAACAAAGACTAGGTGTCTGATAGACAATATAACTTTGCTTCTTAAATCTCTTTAAGAATCAAGATGTTAGCAGGGGATTCGGTGAAGGCTTTTTCATAATTCGTTGATGGCATCTTCTCACTGTTGCCTCACATGGGAAGAGATGTGGGGAATCTGTCTGTGATTTCTTTAATAAGGGCACTAATCTTATGCACATGGCTTCACCCTTAAAACCTAATCATCTCACACTATCATCTTCTTTGTGGTTTGAGTTTCCAAGTATGAATTTTGGAGGGATATATTCAAAGTAAATCAAACAATGGCCTTTAATGGGTTAGGACTAGGATGAGATGAACACACTCTTAGACGTGTGCAAATGGAGCAGCAGTACTTAACCAGTCCAGGGAGTGAGTGCAGGCTCAGAGCTTGTGCTCTAGGCACCTCCTTGCCTCTCTGCAGGCTCAGTGCTCATCCCTCCTCTGATGAAAAGATGTGAGACAGCCAACAGACCACATTTCAGAGACCTGACAATGCACTGTGACTGCTTGCTCTTGAGTTGTGTGTTGGTGCCCATACATTTGCTCTTGCTATTTCTGAGGGTAGCACAGCCACTGTGTATCGCCCCTTGTCTCTTGCACTGAGGGCAGGACCATGGTGGCAAGCATCTCTGTGTACACTTTTCTTTTCCCACACCCCTGCCACTGATACCTAGGGGAGTCACTCTAATTCTTTCACATGAGGTAGTCAAGTGGTCCCTGCAGGTGGCTGTAACTTTGAGATTTTTCTAAAGCTATTTGTTTGTGACTCTAACAGACCTTTTTTTTTTCTTTTGATAATGTAGTAGGATTATGCATTCTGGGGTTAGTCTTAAATTATGCTAGATAAAAGATGGACAGTTCTTATGAAGATAAAAACATTGTTCTTATTCCATATGCCAAAGATCCGTTCACCTATTTATTCATTGTGGATAGCTGATGAAGTACAGGCAAGAGTTCATTATGGAAACACAAAATATTCTAGGAATGAGAACAGTTATGTAGCCTAAAGGATGCAAGAGAATAAATTGTTATAAGGTACATTGCTATATGTTTAGGCTATTAATCTTTCATGATAAATTTAACATTATCAAAAAACAAATGACTTCAATATTCTCAAAGCTCTAGTTAATATTTGCCTCTATGGTAATTACCAATGAAGCTAATAACAATTCTTGAGAAAACTCTTTGGGAGCTACCTATTTTGGGCTAGAAAATGAATAATGCAGTCTCTCACAATGTAACCAGCTCTAGTAAGAAGTAGTGGGGCATTGAAGAGGCACGAAAAACTATGTTATTAGAATATAATGAATTCTAAATAGTTTCTCATGAGTAATAAAGTGTTGTTTTTACTTAATGGTTACAGATAGGAAATTAGTCAGAAATGGTGCATTTGACAATAAACATGATAAGGGACTGTTTGGAAAGATTCCTAGGCTATAACAGAAAAAAAAAAGATATTACCTGATATTGTAGTGGGCCATACACAGCTAGTAGGGATCTCCAAACCAGGCACAGTTCATGGGAGGAAGGATTTATTAAAGCTACAGATCCAGGGGAAGTTTCATAATAGCAAAAGAGGCTAGCACCCTTTCACAGGTCCAAGAAAAGAGAGAAACCCATCATCAGCAACATACCCACACCAGCAAACAGGCAGGGGAAGAAAGTTTTAGGGAAGGATCTTAAAATCCTTTTCCAGACTTGTTGACTCCCTGAGTCTCTGGAATTTTCTTCCTGCACTGCCCTCTCAGAAAGGAAAGATTGTATCTAGCTTTCCTTTGCCTTCTTCCATCCTGTCCTCTACTGAGAGGACTTCCTTCCTGTAAACAACTTCAGAGATCCATTCAAAATTACAAAAAAAAAGTCAAGTTGACAACAAAACTTAACCATTACACCTGGGTTTAATCACTGAATAAGCACATTTTCTTTATCTGTCACTTTACCTCACAGGGACCCATGAATTCTAAAATATTTGTGTTGATAGGGACCCAGAAAACAATAATTTTCCTGGACTTTATACATTTATGAGCTAGCAAGATGAAACAAACATCTTGAGGTCTCTCCTCTTATCAAGTCAAGCACGCCACATGTCCAGAAATGTGACTGGGCTTAAGCAGGTCTATAATGTTCAAGTAAGGCTCTTGAAGGGAGCTTCGTTCCCAGCAGGCATACTCTCACATTGCCATTCAGCACATAGAGTTATTTGCTGTGGTGTGTCAATCATGTATGACAGAGCTAGGCCAAGACTGATAGATTTGGATAGCACAGTAATAATTTTGAAGCTTATCAAGTTCTTACATAGGAAAAGGGAGACTAGCCAAAGGTGTCAGGTACCCATTGTTCTTGTTTAATATACCCTCAAGGATTTCATTAAGACATAAGGAGCCAGTTGATTTAAAACTAACTCATGGGGCACCCCATCTGAAGGAAATCATTCTGAACTGCAAATTAGAAATTCCATATCCAGTAGCTAAATGCAGAAGAGGCATTATAGAAAAATTTCTCACCAGAATTGAGAAGTGATGAAAAGTTAATAAAAGTGTTCATGGTAGATAGAAAAATGATTAAGAAATATGACCATGGAGAACAGCTCCATACACATGCAATCCCCAAATTCTCATATTGCAGGTGGATTACAATGCCTTCTTTCTTCTTAGACTTACACGAGCTGTGATCCATGTTAAGGTCACCTATGTGGAGGAGTCCATGGTTAATTTCCAACTTGATTGTTCTCTTCAGTAAGAACCTACTGACAGCAGGATCAACACTTGGTTTTATTCACTATGGTTTAGATAAACCTTCTGTGTCTACCAGGCTTCTGTCAGCAACTTGATATATAGATCATCTAACTTTTCTGTAAGAGCGCATTGATTTCTTCAAAGGTCTGTAATGATATAAAATAACAGGGAGGGATGATTTATTCCTATTATTATTTTTGAAAGTTTGGTATTATTTCTTCCCTAAATACTTATGCATGCTCATTACTACTGCTTTTGAGAAATCAGATGTTTTTCTTTATTTAGGGTGTGTGTGCTGTATGAATATGTATCTATCTATGTGGTGCTTCATGCACTTGCCTGCAATGAGATACATTCTCACTGATCCTAGAGATTGCCATTTTCTTCCTGAGCCCCAGTGATTCTCGTCTCTGCTTCCCTGCAGGACTGTGTGTGGCAATGCCAAGCTATTTTATGTGGGTCCTGGGCATTAAAGTGGAGCAGTCTCAAGGTTGCACAGAAAATGCTCGTAACCATCTGAGTCATCTTAACCACTGAGACTTTTAGGGTTTTTGTTTGTCTTTTTGTTTTGTGATTGTGTCTCACTATGTTGCTCAGAGTGGCCTTGAACTCACTGCAATTCTTCTACCTCAATGCTGAGATCACAGATGTGTACCACTATTCCTGACTTTTTAAAAATAAAGTAATAATTCAATTTCTTCAAAAAATTTAGGCAGTTTATATTCTAGTATTAATTTTAGTATATTGTATTTTCCTTATTTGTTTATAGCTTCTAATTGCCAGATCCACTAATCTAAAAGTAATATAAAATTGTTTCTAGTATTTGTCTATATATTAAATCTCAGTAGGACTCATAGTCCTGGGGAGTCAAACTTGGTGGTCTAACCCTAGAGGCTCATTTGCTTAAGCAAGCACTCTTAAATTCTGAAGCACTTCCCCATCTGAGTAGCCTTCCTCTTGCTTTCAGGTCACTTGGATCTTCTCACCCTGTTTTCCCCCATGTCCTTTAAGAACCCCTGTATTAGTCAGCAATCTCTACAGGAACAGAACCAAAGAATGAAATGTATTAAAAAGGAAATTGATTGGATTAGTTAAAAGCAGTCCAACAATAGCAGTCTGCAGGCTTGATTGCCATGGGACCTAGTAGCAGCTCAGTCCGTGTCTCAATGACTCAGCAGTCCCAATTTAACACTGAAGACCTGACAGCTTCCTGAAGAGCCACCGGTCTTCAGTCCATGCTGGAAGGAAGGCTGAGTAAACTTGGTTCCAACAGGACAGGATAATAGGATATATGCACCTGCAAGTGAAGGTACTCGCCAGCAAGCAGAACCAGCAGCAAGGCAGGAGGAAGGGACTCTTCTCCAAGAGCTTCTTTACATAAAGCCCATCTGTAGGAGGGCCACTCACTCTGGGGGAAGGGCTCTCTGGCAAAAGGACTTACTCCTTCCTGGAAACAATTCTGGAGACCCAACTGAGAGGAATGTCTATAGATTCCTAAATAGATCGTGTTGATAACAAAATAAACCTTTTTCCTTTTTCTTGCACCCATTTTTAGTTTTATGACCTATATACCAGGAGATACACCTCCCCCCCCACACACACACACTTATAAAGTTAAACTCTAGGATCCACATATGAGAGAAAATGTATGACATTTGACTTTCTCAGTCTGTTGATTTTCTTAGTCTGTTCCCTAATGTTTTTACACATATTTTTGTCTTTTCTGTTAGTATTTTGTGCTTTAGGTTATGTTATCAGTTTATTCCACTTCAGATTTATCAATAACTTACGTTATATCTAAATTTTCTGTTAAATTTTTAAGACACTTCATTTTCTCAGTGTTTGAGTGTTCAATGGACTATATTTTGTAATTTCTTCTTTTAATGGTTTGAAAATTGCATTTCATTGTCTTTAAGCCTCCATTTATTTTGCTGCAAAATCTTCTGTAATTCTTGATTTTTTTGGCCCAGTTTTTCATTTCCCCTTATGATAGTTTTACTAGTTAAACTATTATGTGCCTATATGCCATTTTCTTTGTAGTATCTCTTTTGAAAAAATTTCCAAGATTTGGTACTGTTACTACATGTTTTATTTCAAATAATTATTCTAACACCACTATTTCCTAATTTAAGTATCTTAATTATCTGTTTATCAGTGCCTGTGGTTTGCTATATTTTTTCTTTCTTTCTTTTTCAAGGTAGGAAGGGTCTAGCTCTTGTCCAGGCCAACCTGGAATTCACTGTATAGTGTCAGGGTGGCCTTGAACTCACAGTGATCCTCCAATTTCTGCTTTCCTAGTGCTGGGATTAAATGTGTGCATCACTATGCCCATCTTGTATTTTTTTTTAATTATTGTCATGCTGCTATGAATCTTTTCATGTCCCATACTTTATTTAATGTTGTATATAAGATAGAGGCATAATTTGGTATAATTTTCCCAGTGGAAGTCTTGTATATTTTACTGATGGTAAACCAAGTGGGCAACCTCAATCTAGTATTAACAGATGTTCTTTTTTTTTTTTTTTGGTCTGTTTGTTTGTTTGTTTATTTCAATAAGCTCCTGATTTGCTTATTTTCTTGTGAGGCAGCGTCTCAGTTCCCTGTAGCCTAAGAGTTAAAATATGTGAGGGAAGTATTTGGCCCTGAACAAGTACAAGATCAGGTATGTACTCTTCCATGTTATGCAGCTGCAAAATTTCACCATTCTTCACTCACTCTTGGTGAGTACAAGATTGTGCTTCTGAGCAGTTTGTTTGGCTTAGCCACACCCCACCCTCCTATTTTACCCTCTCCCTCAGAATACTGGAACTATATTTAAGAATCTTTTGGATTCTGGCCTATGGTGTCATGTACATAGACATAAAAAGCAGCACCTGTTCTATTTTCTAATTGATTCTCTCTGCCTAGTCCACAAATAGTTTTATTAGTTACCTCATATTACAGAACAACCCACACCAAACTTAGTGGCCTAAAAAGATGTAATAACCATTTATTTGATTGTACTTTTTTGTGGGTTAGCAATTTGGGAAGAATTAGTTTGGTGACATGTTGGATAATTTTATCTGAGATTCTCATACAAAACTGTAGTTTTTTCTCAACTTTACTGGGACAAGATGATCAATGGAGCCTCTCACATTTCAGGCAGAATGCTAATTGGAAATCTCAAGTTTTCCCTACTAGGCCTATTGCCATCTAGTAAACTAGGCAAAACATCTTTTCATGGAAGTCTCCAGTCACTGTTCTAAGAAAGAAAACAGCTTTTATTTTTTACACCAGAACTTAAATTCAAGTTTGGACACATCTTATTGGTCAAAACAAGTCACAAAGCATGCCTCTTAAGAGATGGGTAAATAGACTCTACCTCTAGATGAAGGGAATGTCAGTGTTATGCTGTGAAGGGCATGTATATATGAATGATATGAATCATCACAAGTTTGTAGTCCATGCTCAAAATTGTCAAATGCTTTCTCAAGAAAGAAAATCGTGTCAGTTCACCAAAGTAAGGAAATTCTTTTTTTTTTTTAATTCATATTCTAAACTCATTGCTTCTTCATGGAGCCACAATGTTCTTCATTGTTTTCAACAACATTTTTTTTACAATTCATTTGTGTTTTAGATGATCTAGTAGACTTTTGACCTATTGTTACTAACAATATCAAGAACTGCTTAAAATCTGTAAAGCTATAATACTGAGTGTTCTTGTATACTTGTTTTTACAAATTAAATAAATTGGATAATATGCATTATCTGATATTCAAGTCCAATGGGCAGAAAATGTTAGCATTAGCATGCAAACTCTGTCAAAATTCAATATGTTCAAATAAAAAAAACTCGCTAACATTATAAAATTTTTGTTCAACTAAGGCATAAAATTGCTTCTAAATTCACAAAGTGAAATTTAGGACTAAGCAAGTCTAATTAAAAGACTTTTTTAGTATAGCACAGTGTGCCAAAGCAAATTGTCCCTGAATTTGCTAAGCAATCTATTGAGTGGTTCTTATTTTTTCTCCAAACTACTTTTCATTCATTTAAAAACATTTTTACCCTGTGTGTTTGGCAGGAAACATGAAATTAAGTAGTCAAATAAAATTTACTTTTATCATATCTACTGGCTATTAAGCAATTTTCTCTTGGTTTCAAACCTACTATTTCCCTAGATTTAATAGGGCCGGGACTCAGCAAATCACATTTCTATTTTGCCAGCTGCCTCTGCTATACTGACAAAAAAAACATTCTATAGGAAGACTAAATAAATTATTGGATGACAGAAAAGATACATTTTTTTGTCTTTTTTTTTTCCTGTGACTGTTATCGTTACCTAACCAGTGGATTTTCCCTTGCCCTGGAAATAGCTGTTGTTTACCAGTGACTAGTTATTTTTCCCCAAACTCCTTCAACCAGCCTCACTTTGCCTTTTCAGAGACCAGCACCACCAGTTGACTGATATTCTGTCATCAGATACATGAGTTCCAGCTCCCTGAGGCCTGTCTTAAGGTCATGAATTATAAGCACCAGAGGAGAAGCCCCTCCTTCAATGATTAGCTTCTAGTTTTCATGGATTCTCCCCTTTCTGATTCCAGCTCTAGGGGTGTAGCCACTTATTGTAGTTGCTACCTGTATAATATGTAGTGTGCCAGATGTGTGCTTTTGATCCTCTCCTACCTGTTAGACCAATTCCTACTATGAAATTTTTTGTTAAAATAGTTGGTATGGTTTCTGCTTTCCCAGTAGAGTATTTCTTAATTTGTGCTGATTTTTTGCAAGCATATAACAGAAGCTTACTTATCTAAGTTCAAGAGGAAGTAGACTTTACTATCAGGATATTGTGTCTTGGTGTATTTTGTGTTGCCATGGCAGGATATCTAAGTGTCATTTGTAATGAATAGGAAATTATTTGTCTCATAGTTCTGCAGCCTTTGAAGTCCAAGGTCAAGAGGTTGACCTAGCAATAGCCTTCTTCCTGCACCATGTTGTACAGAAGATGTCTTGTTGGAAAAGGGAGGAAAGAGGAAGCCTAACTCCCTTTTATTCCAAACCCACTCTCGTAGTCATCACTTTAATACATTGATGGAGGCAGAGCACTCATGTTCTAATTATCTCTTAAACTTCCAGTGCTCAGCACTGTTTCATTTGGGGATGCTTCAGAAGACAGAATAAGTGCTTCTTCTGGTATCCTGAGAAAAGAAGTACAGTCTTATTAGTGTATAAAGAATACAGCCTGAAATTATGGTTACTT
This sequence comes from Zapus hudsonius, assembly GCA_004024765.1. Lineage (NCBI taxonomy): Eukaryota > Metazoa > Chordata > Mammalia > Rodentia > Dipodidae > Zapus > Zapus hudsonius. Next base: position 18,393 of record PVHP010034899.1, read on the forward strand.
ATTTTTTTAATCCTCTCTGAGACTATGTGGGCTTCCATCTTTTCTGTCCTCCAACCTCTATTTCTCTCAGTAGGTAAATTTTTGTCTATCTTTCTATAGAAAGGCCCCATAGCTCTGGGTTTGTTGGAGTACAAATGATGTTCAGTAGTAGGTCAGAATTCTAGTTCCAGATAGGAGAAAAGTGGCCTAAGGTGGTCCTATTGGCATAAATGTCTGCACCTGGCACTACTAATTTAAGCCACTACAAATACAGTTGTGGGAATCTACCACTGGGGTGAAGAGAATAGGAATTTATGTTGATATAACTCATAGTATTTCTAACACACTTCCCAGAGCATTTTTTTTTCATTAAAAGGGATTAAACCCGGGTGTGGTGGTATACACCTTTATTCCAGACTTGGGAGGCAGAGGTAGAAGGATCTACGAGAGTTCGAGGCCACCCAGAGACTACTTAGTGAATTCCATCTCAGCCTGGGCTAGAGTGAGACCCTACCTCAAACCTCCCCCACCCCATCAAAAAAAAA
>PVHP010034900.1:0-18807 GCA_004024765.1 Zapus hudsonius
AAAATATTTTAAATAAAAAAGACCTGCCAACTTGCTCAAGTTGATAATAAAACTTAACCATCACAATAAGACACTTCCACAATATCTTTTTGCTTGAAAATGGCATATAAAGTATATATAACTAATATTAAGGTAAACTCTAGGCTGAAAATTCTGCCTTAATAGGCTTTGTATCTAAGGCCATATAATGTATAAGAAGTACTTATAATGAATGTGTTTTTGCCTGAAATTATCCTTAATTTTATTGAGAAAATTAAAAGAGTACACATGTGTCTAGAATACTCCATTTTAATTATGCTAGTACTACTGTTATGCTTATTACTATCATTACTTCGATTAGTAGACTACACAAATCTCTTCTGCTTCAGTTTTTTTTTATTCTGCTTTTATATACCTAATTTATCTTTGGTCTTCTAGGTTTCTTAGGAGTTAAAGTAGAAATAAAATGATTTGATAACTTCTTAACAAAACAAATATTGAGCAATAGCAAGGAAGGCATCAAGGAGTTGTATTTTTTTTTTTTTGCCCCTGATGTGTAAGAAATGAAAAAAAAAAAAGTTTTACGTGAAAACAAACTTAAATCAAGCAAAGAGGAGGAATGTGGCTCCACCTGAGCATCAGTCACTGTAAATCTCCCAAACTTCTTTCCACTTCCCCAAGGGAAGTGAAACAATGTTTCCCTACGCCATGATGAAAGAGACGTTTATCACCTAGGCTGCCATGAGCATCATTAGGAAGTGGATGAGTGAAAACAGGTCCATAGAATTCCTTGCATTCTGCTCTTTGTGTTATCCTCATTAGATTCAAAACTAAAATTATACATTATATTTTCCTTGCCAGGAACACTTTTATATATTCTTCCTCAAAAAATTTGTGATAACTTTAATTCTAAATAAGTATTTTAAAATATGTGAAGCCTCAAATTTAAGACTATGAATATTAGCTTGTTGGAAAGTATGACTTCACAAACATACCCAGAACTATAATAAAATATAATAAAACAACCCTCATTTTAGCCATTGTGCTTATTATCCTTTATCTCCTGAATTATGAGTTTTTTTGGGTTGCTTATCAGTAGTGTAATTTATAAATCATGAACAATTTTCCTGAATTAAAGATGAAAATATCTGCAAATATAGCATTTAAGATCTATTTGCATATGTTAGTCTTGTCATAATATCATTTTTACTTTTCTTATGACCTTTCTTTTAAAATATTTTATTTTTTAATTTGAAAACAGAGAAAGATAGAAGAGAGACAGAGAGAAGGGCCATTCTAGGGCCTTCAGCTGCTAGAAATGGACTCCAGATGCATGCGCCACTTTGTGCATCTGGCTTTATGTGGCTACTGGGGACTCAAATTCAGGTCATTAGATTTTGCAGGCAAGTGCCTAAACCACTGAACAATCTCTTCTGTCTTTGTATGACTTGTTAATATGCATGGAATTCACTTTATAAATACCTATAATATATTTAATTGAGAAACTTTTCATTTCATTTGCTCTGGTAGGTGCACATCGGAATAGTTGATGATCCAAGGATCTTTTTATTTATTTTTTGAGGGCATTCTAAAAATGTTTCAAATAATAATAAGAATTTTAATTAACTTATTGATAAATTAATCCTTTTTCATCTTAAATATGTCTGGCTTAGTCAATGAAGAGTGAAAAGGCACATTACCCAGTGCTTTAAACCATTTCTAAAAGAAAAGCAATACATTAAGAAAGACAAAACAACAAAGCAATGAATCTGGCTCTTTCTTTCTCTCTTTCTTTCTCTCTTTCTCTCTTTCTTTCTTTCTTTCTTTCCTCTTTCTTTCTGTTCTTTTTTCTTTCTTCTTTTTTTGTTGTTGTTTTTGGAGGTAGGGTCTCACTCTAGCCCAGGCTGACCTGGAAATCACTATGTTGTCTCAGGGTGGCCTGGAAACCATGGGAATCCTCCTACCACTGCCTCCTGAGTGCTGGGACTAAAGGTGTGTGCTACCATGCCTGGCTTTATCTTTTCCTTATTGATGTCATTGAACTGTCTTAGAAAAGCAATCATTGCTATGTTATTGTGTAGATCTGCACAACCTCTGCTGCTTTTCACTACACCATATGATTACCATGAAACACAATCTTCTTGATGCTATTGACTTCACATTACTTACATCTAAAACTTGCAAGTTTGGTTTCTATAAACATTCAAGTGACTGGTGATTTGGTTTCTATAAACATTCAAGTGACGACAAGTGATTCAAGTGACTGTTTTAAATTTTAACTGTTCCATTTTGTCCAATATCCAAATTGAAATTGATATCTGCATTTTGAGATGCAGTAGAGTCCCTAGAAAGAATTCAGAAAGCTGATGTGCCTAACAAAGTTTTCTGAACTTTTTTAAATATACTGTTAGATTTTCCTACCCATTCCATGTGGACAAGGGTTGCATTACTGTGATATATTTTGAAAATTTTCTTTCTGCTGACAAGTATGGGGAACACTAAGAAGAGCAAGGCAGAGTAAGGAAGTTCTTTCCTGTAACTGCTTGTGATTACAGTAGACTTCCTCTTCAGAAATGATTTTCTGGCACTTTCACAAGAATTAAATTTACTCATAGAAAACAAAAGGTGACAACCACTAAGGAAAATGTACAGCTATGTGCTAAAAGATAAATATAAGACCCTTCTAATATGATATAAAATAGCAGAATTGTTCCAGGCTAGTTCAAAAGACTTTCATAAATTTCACTTAGAGCAGGTTATTTTTCCAAACGGTTCACACATCTGTACTTCCCATTTCAATGCTTTTTAAAAAGTCTCCTTGCTGGATGCATTTTCATTTTGCTGCCAAGGAAAACACAAACCTTCTTTCAGCTCTATCTGTTTGGAAAAGGCATAGATCTAATGACCAGTTAAGCTGGAGATATTTATTCTTTAGGGGTCATAGTTCCAGCTCTCCCCTAGAGAAAACTATATTTGAAAGAGATATTCAACTTTGTGTACTATAAAGTGGGAAAAAGGTTCTCAGAAAATCAGCAGGGATTCTGAATTTCATTTCAAGGTAAAGTTTGAGCCTTTGTATCAAATACATGAAATACATATGAATATGCAACAAATATGATATTTTCTCCTCAGTACCACTGCTCTTCTCATTTCTATAAATAGTGGTATTGAGGATTATAAAAGTCAAGACTGAATTTTCATTGTTGCATTTGTTGGAAATGAAGTAATTTTCAATGGAATGGGAGTTGATCTCAAAATAAAATGTATTGATATCTTAAAGTGTTTTAAGTCCCTCAAAACAAAAGATTAGAAGAAATTTCTTTAAATATTTCTATTTTGTTTCCTCCTAAATAATAAGAATAACATTTTCAGAAGTAAAATCATACTAAGGGTCACTTATGGAATTTGAGCCATGACTTCCACACTTACAAAGTGACACTATACATGGAATGTATTTAAATTTCTTCAACTTTAGTTTTTTCATGTTTATTCCATTTACATCATCTAAAATTTCATTTCTTTCTTCTTCCTTTACTGTACATTAAAATAATTTAGTAAGGTCTTTTCTCTGCAGGGGCTCTACTACTGTTCATAGGTACCAGTTCCTTGGCCAAAAATAAGGATTTGTCATATAGTGTAATTTTTAGTTTCTACAAACACACTAATCATTGGAATATGAATGTATCACCAAAGATTAAAGGAATAACATTTAATGTGATAAAATCTTATGAATGTACACAAAACATTTTGGATAAAGTGATCAAAATTTTATTTCTATAGGATATATAAGGTGTTCATGCCTTCAACCTCGAGATGATGAGGGAGAAAGACTGCAAGACTGAGGCCTGTCAGAGCTACATAGTGAGACTTTATCTTCAAAATTAGTAAATCATTATTAGTTTGTAAGTTTATTTTTTCTCATAAGATTTATGCTAAGCATTGATATTGTATTCCTGGAAATACTAAAGAATATTGTACTCCACTGTACATTTTAGATAAGAAAAATATCTTACTATTTTTCTAGAGTTTGAGAAATTTCCATGAACATACAGAGAAAATTCATTTGTGTCCAGGAGGTTGAAATTAGTAACATCTTCTAATGAACAAAACTGTTATAGACTATGAAATCACTACAGTGGTAGAAATGTTCTCTTGCCAAACAGAATATTAACTAAGAGAAGAAACTCTACAAACACATGTCACATTTGTGGTGGTTGGTCAGTAAGTCACTTGGTAAAAAAAATAGTCATAGGTGTGGAACATTATAATCAGTGATTTTTCAATCTTGCTTATTGCTAAAATATTTCTTGTGATTATCTGGCCCTGAAATAACCATTTTTACTCTCGGTGTAATTTTCTTTTAAAAAACACAGTGTTTGATGATACATATAAAATATGACATATAAATGCATTTATTTCTTTATGGATAGTTTCCAAGTTTATAATAAATGAACAATCAAAATTCCCCACCCTCTCATAGCTTCAGCTCTTTTTCACTTGTTAATTAAGAGAAAAGATAGTAGGAAAGTTGTCACCAGTAGCTTCTTGATAGTTTATACCAGTTTCACCTGCAGAGCTAAGAAATATCCATTATGGTTTGGAAGGGGTGCTGCAATCTCTAAGAGCAGAGGAAAGGCATGGAAGCATGCCTCACATCATTTCAACATTACAATGACTGGTCTTATTTTCTATGAGGAGACCTATTCCAAATACCTTTGAATAATACAAATTGTCATTTGTCATTTGTCAGTGATATTTAAAATTTTGTTCTTATAGGCCTCTGTGTTGCACAACTTGTCCAGCATAACTGCATGTGCTTGAGGGTTAATGTGATAAATGCTTTCAAGTTTCATATAATTGTAAATTATCCTAATATTTCAGAAATGGTGTAGGCAAACACAACTATGAATGCAACAATTAACTTTTCATTGGTTATTAAAGAAACAGAAATTTAACATTTAATAAAATTCAGAGGAAATTTCCTGTTGACCTAATTTGCTGAGTCTACCTTCCCATGCCAAATAGTATTTCCTTTATAATTTATATGAATATTTTGTATTAATTTTTATTTCATTTTTCAGAAACTCCTAGTTTTCATATTCGGACTTTTGCTTTGTTTGGTCTGGATATGATATGTCCCTAAAGGCTCATGTGTCAGGAGATGAGCTCATGAGATTTTAGTAGGGAATGATGACTCATAGAATTTTCACTAGAGATCACTTCTGTTATATTCCACCAAATATCCAGCTGCTTTCTACCTATATCCTAAAAATTTAAACTAGGTTGGATACTAAAGTAATGAACTAATTTTGGGGTACAGAGGGAATTTTAAGAAAACATAGCATTCATGCTGTGTTATAGTTATTGCCTAATGTTCTTAGTGAGATCTACAGAGAGAGACAGTGAAAGATATTTTTTAAAAGATGGTTAAGGAAAGAGTGTAAGTAAATTTAAAGCTGTACACAACGTGAACACAGAGAAAATAGATACGATATTTAAAGAGATGATCACCATTAAAGAGAAGCCACAAGCTCTTAGCAGAGATGATTAAAAAGCGACCTACATGTAAGTCCCCAACTCCCTCAACAAAAACTTCAACTTGTAAAATTAAAAATTCATTTGAAGACAGAGCTTGAACCAAGAATGTTACTGGAGGGGTTTTGTGCTCACAATCAGTCTTTCCCCAGGTTCATATAGAAAAGTGTACAGAAGCTAGACAGCTCTTTTAGAATAGAACTAGAATATATTTTCAGTTTGCAGTAAAATTTATGTTGCCATCAACATGTATGACAACTAAATAAGCCTGTAAAATACAAGACTATGACATCATAGAGATTACACCAAGATTTAAGAAAGTTGCTTAGGCCATTTAATGTGTCTCAGGTTGGATTCCAGAAAGTGGCCCTAAGAGACAATTGTATGAAGCTGCTTAAATTATACCTAAATTCTAGTAATGACCCCAAGTCATTGAAGATAACAAGATTATAGGATGTTTATGGAGCAAAATTGAAGATAAAGAATGGAGCCAATCCCAGACAGAAGCTGTATGTATTTTACATGAGAGAATTAGAGCATTTGTGATGCCGTCATGAACATATGTATTCACGACTTGGTATTTGGCCTGCTGGGGTTTTGTCTATCATTGACCCTATCTTTTCTTCATCTATCCTCATTCGTCACTTTTTAAACAGAAATACTTATCTGTGGATTGTGTATATTAAAAATGCCTAATATATTTTTACTTTACAGAAGTTTACAGTTAAGAGATTATACTTAGTCACATAAGAGACTTTGGCCTTTGGTCTTGTTATTGATGTTAAAACTTAAAATTTGGGGCTTTCATACAAATTAAGTACATACATTTTTCAAAGTGAGATAACCATGAACATTTGAGGACCAGGAATGGAAGGTTGAATTTTATAAGTGCTGTGTTTGTATATCTGGTTGACCAAGGTTGGCTTGTGAATGGATGTGGAATCACCCAAGAGAGTGTTTGCAGAGCAGTTTAACTAAATTGAGCAATGTCAGTTCCTCAGCTGACATTTGAGAGTGAATAAAGACAGGAAGCACAACAGCAAGCAGAGCACCAGGATTCACTCTCCCTTCATCCCATTGTGGACGCATCACCACCTGCTCTCTCCCATCCTCCCACCAACACAGCTAAGCACTGTTCTGCCTCTGATATTTGCCTCATCTTGATGGACTGAACCCCCATAATGTTAGGCAAAGTAAAACTTTCTTCCTTAAGTTGCTTTTGTCAGACATAATTTCACAGAAATTACTAATGTAATGAGTATACATTTTTCATGAATGTAAAAGTGGTTTTGTTGTTTGTTGCGGTCAGCCACATGCCACTGGGATGAATCTCCAAACCAGGCACAATTATTGGAAGGAAAGGACTTTTTGAAGCTACAGATCCAAGGAAAGTTCCATAATGGTAAATGAGGCTGAGCCCCTTTCACAGGTATAAGCAGAGACAGAAAACTATCACCAACACCACACACACAGAGAACAGCAAACAGGTGGTGGGGGAGAGAGAAATTTCCTTCCCCTTTATATAACCTTAGGATGTGGTCTTACAACCCTTTCCCAGACTTGATTACTCACTATCTCTGGAATTTCTTTGCTACAATGCTCTCCCAGGAAAGAATATTTGTTTCTAATTTTCCTGAGCCTCCTAATATCCTACCACTTACTGAGAAATTGCCTTCCTATAAACAGCATCAGAGACCCACCCAAGATTACTAAAAAGATCAAGTTGACAACAAAACCTAGCCATCACATTTTTTTTTTTGTTGTTGTTGTTGCTGTTGTTGTTCATTTTTTTGTTTTTTAATGTAGGGTCTCATTCTAGATCAGGCTGACCTGGAATTCACTGTATAATCTCAAAGTAGCCTGGAATTCATGGCAATCCCCCTACCTCTGCCACCCAAGTACTGGGATTAAAGGTTTTTTTAAATGACACCATACAAACTATTAAGAGATATATAAATTTTGTACTGACTTTACATAAAATCTATATAGATATTTGTAGAAAAAATGTCTAAATATGGTACCAGTTGAAACATTAGATTTTATTTCTATAGTAAAATTCTATTATAATAATATATGTACATTCTAGAAAAGTCTTATTTCCTGTTTTATTCAACCTTCTCATTGCTATGACAAAATAAACCCTACCAAAAAGCAGCTGGAGGAATGGGTTTATTTTGGCTTACAAACTGGAGGTGAAGCTCCATGATGGCAGGAGAAACAATGGCATGAGCAGAGGTGGACATCATCTCCTGGCCAACATCAGGTGGACAATAGAAACAGAAGCATATGCCAAAAACTGGCAAGGGGAAGCTTCCTATAACCCCTATAAGTCAGTCCCCAATAGCACACCTCTAACAAAGTTCCAATTCCAAAACTGTCATCAGCTGGGGATGGATCATTTACAACACATTTGTCTGTGAGGGACATCTGATTAAAACCACTACATTTCCTAAGAAATTCAAGGTGAAGTAATAATGTGTCATGAATACAAGACCAGCTTGTGTTTTTATATTCACTTTATTGCTCACATGTTGAAAATATGTTCTAACATTTATGCATAAGTTAGCTTTTATTTCTTTTCAGAATTCTGGAAGCAACTAACATCTTGAGAAAAAAAATAATGGAAATACATAACAGCTCTTATCAACTTAGGAACTTCATGAGAGTAAATGAATCTTTACTCACACATTACATAAAACTCTAGGAAGGATATGTATGATTTTTCTAAGCCAAGTAATATGATTTACGTTACTTTCAAAAATACTTTCATGCTATTTACAGTTCAAGTAGATGATGTTTTTTCTGCCTTTTTATGTGTGTACATATGCATAGGTGCATATATCTGCATTAGTGTGCATAGGCCAGAGGAAAACTTGAGTGTTGTTTCTCAGGTCCTATTAACCTTTTATTAAAAAAGAGTCACTCAGTGACCTGAATATTTGAAATTATTTTAGTCTTGCTGTCCTAAGAGCTCTAGGAATCTATTGCCTGTCTCCATTTCTCAAGCTATGAGATTATAAAGTGGCAAAATGTGCTGGCTTTTTTTACATGTTTTCTAGGGAATGAACTTGGGGGCACATGAGTGCTGAGCTGTGTCCAAGCCCAAGTCATTATTAAAACTGAATAATTTTACGTTTCAAATCTGCTTTATAAATTAGCCTTTTCTGAGACATGGTTATATGTAGCATACTGTAGGACTGAGAATTTTAGAATTGATAAATATAGTTGAAATGACGTCAATATAATTTAGTGAAAATCAAGATCAGTGAACTATACAACAGTCTCTGAGTGAGAGACGATAATTATGTTTGGTGGACTTAAATGAGTCTATCTAATTTTAGGAAACCTTTGAATTTATAATTGTGCTTTTTCCTTAACAGCGTGGTTTTCTGACAGATACCTAGATTGTTTTTGCCCCAAGTGTAACCCAAGTGCCAGTTGTATTCAAACAATGTCACCTTTAATGTACTTTTTATGCCCATTTGATGGCTAGAACATGTAGTTAATTGTGGTTCTGCATTGACCTCTTGCATGTTTTTATATTAAAACTTTAGACCTTATTTTGTTATGAATCTTGATGTGATGACCACGGTGTTAAATACAACTATAGCAAAAATTTAGTGAAGTTCAATAGAGAACAGGACATTTTAAAATTAGATTGTGACTAAGCTAAAAGAAGGAGAATTCACTTAGCAATTTAGACTTTAGATTTTGTGGGTAATTGTATTCAGCTTTCTCTGTTGCTGTGCAGAAAGGACCCAAACAAAAGCGGCTTGTGGAGGAATGGGTTTATTTGGCTTATAGGCTAGAGGAGAGACTCCATCATGGCAGGGAAAATGATGGCATGAGCAGAGGGGTGGACATCACCTCTGCCACAGTACCGTAAACAGCAGCAGGAAGGTGTGCCAAACACTGGCAATGGGAAGCTGGTTTATAACCCCATAAGTCCACCCCCAACAACACCACTCCAGAGAGGTTGTGAAACCCAAACTGCCATTACCTGAGGATCAATCATTCAGAAAACATTCATTTGTTTGTAGGGGACACCTGGATCAAACCATGACAGTCAGCCTCTGGCCCCCACAAACTAATAATCATAAATGATGTAAATACAATGTGTTCAGCTCAACTGCTAAGTCCCCATAGCTTTCAACTGAGCAATAATACCAAAAAGCAGACCCATAATGGCACAGAACATTCACACTGCAAAAGATAACATGAGGCATGGCAACAACAGACAGATCCAATACAAGATTTAAAACAAGCAGGGAAACCTCAATCTCTAACTCCTAGTCCAATGATTCTAACCAATAACAAGTCTCTTGGAGATTCAATTCCAGCCTTCCAGCTCAGCTACTCACAGTTGGGGAAAACTTCATTTACGTACTGGCAGATAACCCATGTAAAGAAAATGGAGACAGTCACTGAGGATACCCAAAACAATCTAAAGCAGAAGTTCAGCGACTCTTAAGATCTCAACAATAAAGTAGATTTCAAATTCACCCACCATGTCTCAGGGATCTGAGAAGAAGTGGGGGCAGAAAGATTGTAAGAGCCATGGTGAAGAAGAATATCCAGAGTCATTGCCCCTCTCAGCAACAACACATAAAGAAAAAAAAAAACACACCTGGCTACGTCTTGTACAGTTCATAACCCCCTACTCATTGGATTGATTCAGTAAGCCCAGTAAGTAAGGCCCCCAGAGAGTTGGGGATGGAGGAGGGAAATGGGGGTACTACCATCACAATATTTGCTCATATAACATATCTAATTATTGACAATAAATACGTTTAAAAAAGAAGTCAACCTAAAATATTTAGTAAATAGTTGATTGTGAAATAAGATAAAAACACTTATAAAAATGACAATCTGATAAAATGATATTTTTGGAAAACATAGTATTGAAGTGTGTATTGTATATTGGTCATTATCTATAGAGTGGCTCAAACAATATGGATCATGTATATTCATTATTGTGGCTTTATGTAAGTATCAGTCACTGTTGTCCTCAACCACACACTGCTGGGATGAACTTCTTAACCAGGCACAGTTGATTGGAGGGAAGGATTTACTAAAGTTATAGATCCAGGAGAAGTTCCATAATGCTGAGAGGCTGGCCCCCTTTCACAGATCTAAGCAGAGAGAGAAAACTATTACCAGCAACTCCAAAAGCAGGAAATAAGAAAGTACACTCAAACTGTCAAACCCAGCCAGGGACTGTAGGCTTGAGCTCAGACTGCTCCTTGTATATGTTTAGGTGCCTGCTCCTTGTATATGTTTAGGTGGAATTTCAGACCCATCCCAGAAACATCTTAGACCTGGATCCTAGTATATGGCCAAGATGACATCCCCTCCAGCCAGGCAGCTGGAGGAAAAACTTTAATAAACTCTTGAATCTATTGGGGGACATTTGCTTATATCATCACAGTGACCTTTTTCATTGTGACAAATACCTGACAAAAGCAATTTGAGGAAGGAAGGTTGAGAAGATCTGTCTACAGTGGAGGGAGAGTGATGGTTGCAGTTGGCCCTGTGGTAAGACGGAAGAATGGGAGACAAATACATACATCTTAGGAGAGCAGGGGTACAGTAAACAGTGCCAGCACTAACCTGACTTCCTAATTTTCTTTTTCTTACTCAGTTTGGGTCCCAGCTCACAGACATGGTGTTGTTCAAAAAACAAATGTACATTGGACACGGTAGAGAAGAAATACAATAGCTTTGTAATTAGGCCCAGTTTAATTTCTTTAACATCCACACAATTACATTTTGAGTAAAACAATGGTGGCTGTATGACAGTCTTATTTTTTTATTTATAATTTTTATTGGGAAATTTAATATATGAACATTCTGTCAACTGTGCATGTTCCCATCAGGTAATTCTTTTTCTTCTTTTCTCCCCTGACCCCATTTCACTTTTTGAGGTTAACTACTCAATATAACAGTTTTATTAACACACATATTTTCTTGTCAGAAATGCTTGTGTTGGATTTTCATCATTAACACAAAATACCTAAGATAATGCAGAAGAGGAAAGTGTTGTTTCATCCCACATTTTCAGAGGTTTCAGTGCATGTTCATTTGACCCTGCTGCTTTTGAGGCTGTGGTAAACTAGGATATCCTCAGAGAGAATCTGGAAGAGGAAACTATCCACTTCATGGTGACATAGAAGGAGAAGTGGCCAGTGTGACAAAATCTCCTCTGTGGGCACATCCTCAGTGCTCCATTTCCTTCTACTAGGCCCTTATGAAGGTTCCACCAGCAGGTATGTTACCAAAGCTCTTCGGAATAATGCCTGTGTGATGGTTAAGTTTTGATGTCAATTTGACCTTTCAAGTAATCTTGGGTGGGCCTCAGAGGATGTTTACAGGAAGGCAGCCTCTCAGTAGGGGGCTAGATGTAAGGAAGCTCAAAGTAGCTGGAAGTAAGCATCCTTTCCTGTGTGGGCAGTGCAGGAAGGAAATTCCAGAGACTCAGGAAGCAATTAAATCTGGGATGGGGTTGCAAGAGCCCACCCTAAGCATATATAAAGAATAAGAATTCTCTCCTGGACCTCCTGCCTGTTTGCTGTTCTGTGTGTGTCTTGTTGATGGGTTTTTCTCTCTGCTTGGACCTGTGAAAGAGGACCAGCTTCTTTCACTTTTATGGGACTTCCCTTGGATCTGTTGCTTGAATAAATTGTTTCCTCCCATAAACTATGCCTGGTTTGGAGATTCATCCCAGCGGCATGTGGCTGACTGTGACAGCCTGACTTTGGCACTGCTAACACACTAGGCTTGTCCACATGTCCTTAATAGACCAAACACAGAGTGAAAAGCAGTAGGCAGAACAAGGTGTGTGTGAGTGGGGTTGTTTTGTTTTGCTTTTCGGTGTAGCCAGCTACCTTGCCAACAGCAACAACAAAGAACTCTACACCCAAGCTCATTCTCAGTGTGTTGCCATGAGGTTTAGGATTGAATAGAGGGTAGGAGGTATGTATAAAGAAACATTCCTGGACAATGAGTGGTTCAACTCGTCATTATCTCATCAGTGCTTCTGTTCAAGTCTCTTGAAAGGTGGTCTAAGTTTTGTTTTTGAGAGACAAGCTACCCCTTTTGCTGGCACCAGGCTTTAGGCTTTTCCATGTCTAAGTATGAGATTCCTATGGAAATTTCAATTTTTTTGGTACCATTATTTCAGTATTCAGTCAGGCAAAGAAGGGGTACCAGTGTCTATGTTTATAACATCTTCCCTCCTGCTGAGATAGTAACAGTTCAATTAAATACCTAAAGATATGTTCAACACCCCTACTCATCAGGGAACTACAAACTAAAATGACTATGAGATTCAATCTCACTCCAATCAGAATGACAATCATCAAAAAATAAAAAGACATCACATGGTGGAAGGTGTGTGGGGAAAAGAGGAACCTTTATTCATTACTCCCGAGAGTGCGAACTGTACAGTCACTATGAAAATCAATATGAAGATTCCTCAAATGGATGCAAATAGTACTATCATTAGACCTATCTATACCTCTTTTAGGCATGTCTTTTAGACTCTACTAGATATCCCAGAGATGTTTGCTTAAACATTGCTGCTCTAGTCACAATAGCCAGGAACTGGAATTAGCCTAGATGCCCACCAATAAATGAAGGGTTAATGAAAATGTGGTACATATACACAGTATAATTCTACTTTGCAGGAAAAGAGAGGGACTTGGAAAAATGTCATGCTAAGTGAGGTCACATGGGCTCATAAATAACTCTTCATGACCTCTCTTATATGTAGTTCCTAACCTGGACCAGTTAATTTTAAGCTATAACAAATATCAAGAATATGGACATGGTACTAGAATGAACATAAGAAAAAAGCGGAAATATGGAGGGGATGAAAGAAGGGCTAGTTGACAGAGAGAGAGAGAGAGAGAGAGAGAGAGACAGAGAGACAGAGAGACAGAGAGACAGAGAGAGAGGAAAGGAAAGGAAAGGGCGTTGGGGATAAAGTAAGGGAGAACGGAGTGTGAGGAATATACAAAACTAATAGCAACATGAATCAATTCCATAGAAAACTTTTTAAACTTCTTCCAGGATACTGTTTTACAAGTCACTGTGCTCAGTAATGGGAAGAGGGCAACTGAAAAAGAGATCCATGAAAGATGGAGAAAGCATAGCCCTAAAACAGTGGGCTCTGGCTGGTATTTCCCAGGACCAGATGTGGGTGCCCATACACCATGAGCTATTAATCAAGAAGACACAAAGATCCCCCAAATAATACAGGCTATTGCCCAAATACTTGGTTACCTGCAAAAGGTAAATATAACTCCCTATTGCTGAATACGCCACAGCCTGCAGCCACAGGCTGACCATGCTGGATCTGAGAGGGAATCCTGTTGCCTCCAGGCTAGCCCTCATTGTGTGGAAAGTGCTATGAGAATAATAGTTGCCAATTGATTGAATAAGCAGGAGATCCTGCCAGATATGAAATCAATGAGCCAAGCAAGAAGAATATACTTGCAATAGTGGCATACAGACAAACAGGTAACCAACTACTAATGGATTGGACATGAGACCCACTCAGTGAGAGAGGACTCATATCTGACTTTGGGAACCAAGCCATATTCCTTAGAAGAAAAAATAAGTTCCAGAGAGAACTTCCCCTGGTCTTTAAATAAGAAGAGTGGGCATAAACTTCAATATATGTCTCTAAAAAAGAGGCTTTTTCCCTTTTATTCAAACTGTTCTCACTGTTGGTTGGAAAAATTAGTTTTACCTTACAGATGGAGGAGAATCCTGGGGAGAACAAGGATACATCAATGCATCAAGAAAAGAAGGCCCACTGTCTTCCAGGAGATAAGTCACCTCCACCTCATCTGCCCAGGCCCAGAAGTCACTACAGGGGAAGTGATGACATGAATACTGCTCTCATGACTAGCCTGAAAATTAGTTCCAGGGAAACAGTGATAGACACTGTGTTTACTCAAACCTCATCAAAACAGAGATCCAGAGTACACAGAGAAAGCAACACTAAATCAGATCCCTGTATTGCCCACCAAGGCTCAGGGAGCATTGAGGAAGAAGAAGACAAAAAGGTTGTAAGAGCCTCAGGGTGGTGGGAATAGCCCAAGGCTTTTTATTCTACCCCCTCCTTGTGAGACTGAGGCCACTTCTTTCCCACAATAAATACCAATAACACCACTAATGAAGACCATCTTAGATATTCTGTTTGTATGTTTCAGAAGGCAGTGAGAATATTGGACAACCCAATACGACCAACAGGACCTGAGATGCTACCTGTCACCCAGGCAGGAGATGGACAACATCTAATTTATGATATAGAGCCCAAACCAATCCTTTGAGGAAGTGGCGAGATGAGCAAGAGACCTGCCTCCACAGCAAGTCAGATAACCTGGGAAAGGATAATGGAGACAGACACTGAGGATACCCAATACAATCCAAAGCAGAAATCATAAGACTTGCTCATGCAGTATATCGAATTATTGACAATAAATATGAAAAAAAGAAGATCCTCAGCCCCTCAGCAAAATTCGCATGAGGCAGAGGGAGTCAAAAAGTACAACTTTTTAATAAAAAAATTCAATAAATAAAAAAGTGGGAATTACAAAAAACAAAGCCTTTATTAGGGAACCTTTGTAAGATGTTCAAAATTTAAATAATATGGGGCTGGAGAGATTGCTTAGTGGTTAAGGTGCTTGCCTGCAGAACCTAATGACCTGAGTTCAATTCCCCAGCACAAACAGAAAGCAAGATGCACAAAGTGGCTCATGCATCTGGAGTTTGTTTGCAGTGCTTAGAGTCCCTGGCATGCTCTCTCTCTCTCTCTCTCTCTCTCTCTCTCTCTCTCTCTCTCTCTCTCTTTCTCTCTCTCTCTCCTTATGCTTGCAAATAAAATATATTTTTAAATGATATAGATAATAGTATTCTTAAATTGATTTTACTAATATTTTCTATATTAAATATAAATAAAATAAAATAACTTTATTAATGAATATTTTCAGTGATTTAGACTTGATAAGTATGAAGGGTATGTTATTGAAGTAAAATTTGTGCATTTATTAAGTACAACAATGTTTTATTCTTGATCTGATACTGTAATTATGGCATCCTCATTTGAATTTATTTTTAGGCATTATCATGTTGAATAATTGCCTTAGACACATGTATACCTACATTTTAATCATGTATTCTCACTAAATGTGCACATTTCTTTAAGTAAATCTTTAAATATGCTTGGATATATTCTTTACGTAAACCAAAGAATTTTACTATTATTTAGATAGCACTAATAGGCAGATCATAGAGAGAAATATTAAACAAAGCTGGTAAAGTTACAGATATTTCATAGACATGTTTGCTGACATATGCACACAAAGACTTTTATATTTCAAACAAAGAATTTATAAGTTCCCGAACATCAGAAATAAAACCATTTTCTTATATTTTGTCATAAAATTAATGAAGAAAAATAATTGTGTTCATCCCCCAAATGCTTATGAGATACTTATGAACTTTTTAAAATGCCTATGAAATAACTGCCTATAAATCTATATTTATCTCCAAAATGATTGTTTTCTCTATCTCATGGCAGTATTGTCTTCTAGAACACTATCTCCTTCCTGACCACCCACACTCAGTGCAAACACAAAATAAAGCCATGGTTGCATTCTTTTGAATACTATGCTTTTATCCCAAAGGTTTGCAAAACATTTAAATGCCTTAAATATATTGCATTTAGAAAAGGGGAATTTAACTTTGTGTAACCCAATGTTACCCAAGTGATTTAACAAAAGAAATTAAGCACAGAAAAAGAAAAACAGTAAACAAATATTTATGAAAACCCTAGTGACTACTTTCTCAGGGAAATAAACTTCAGAAATGCTGCCCTTTATCAGTGGCAGCAATGGAAGCAGCAAAGAGGAGAGGAAAGAACCCCAGGAGACTGAGGTCTTAGGAGGATATTCATTGTTTTCAGAGATCTCTGCTCCAGTTAACTACCCCAAAGCTTTCATATTTTGTGAACTCAACAATTATGTTAAGGTAGATAAACTAGGATGTAGGTTTTTAAATCATATCACTCGGTAGCTGCAAAGAGGGAAAACCCTGCTTTGTGTGGAGTGTATCTTTTTTCTATGACAAAGGAGGTCTTAAGGAAATATAACTTTCAATACTTATGGGTTGGAAACAACATAGTAAAAGAAAAGAGAGACAGGTCATCTATTCTAACCCTCTCATTATGTCTATAGCAATAATAAAACAGCAATTATGAGAAATAAATTGTTAAAGATGCATATTTTTATACCTCCCAGCAGGTTCAGGATTATTGCTCTTATTTTTGAGTGTTTTCCCAATAATCCTGTTGTAGATTGTTATTATGATTGTTATTATTATTATGAAAGAATGGCCACTGGTGATATACATTCTTCTTTTGCAAGAAATTGTTCTGCTCTTGCTCTCTGAGACTTACTCCACCAGGCCGGGTGTCAACTGAGTCTCAATTTTGCAAATTTATTCAATTATCTAAAGGTTTGGTAAGCTATTCATTAGTTTATAAAATGTTTTACCTTGTAAAAATGTACATACTCTAAAGATATTCTTTAAAATATTTAAAATATTATAAAAATTATTCTTTAAAATATGTATTCTTTAAAATTACAATGCTGTTCCACAATTCAGTTTTTTATAGACTGTAAATGGATATAATAAAAGTTTAGACATGGACTTGCGGGCAAAGATTGGCCCCAGTACCCACCCAATGCCAAATACACAAAGTGGAAGATGCATGTGGTGCTCATTTTCAATGGCAAGAGGTCCTGACATACCTATTTCTATTCTCTCTCTCTCTCTCTCTCTCTCTCTCTCTCTCTCTCTCTCTCTCTCTCTCTCTCTCTCTCTCCTCTTTCTCTTTTTCTCCTTGAGAAAAAGTAGATAAAATACTTTTGGAATTTCACACATATTGTCATTTTGGGGGGATTACACAAATCAATTTCACCCCAAGTACACAGGATTATGTCAACTTTTACCGGATCATTATTAGTTCATCATACATGCTATATATCAAGACTTGGTTCGATTTCATTTATTGATTTACTGCTAAGTGGCAAAATAAGTTGTTGGAAAGTTTCCAAACATCTCTGTGTATATAACAACATGCTTTCATCAACATTTCATGAGGTTTTAAAGCAGGCTGCTCCATC
Organism: Zapus hudsonius; assembly: GCA_004024765.1. Taxonomy (NCBI): domain Eukaryota; kingdom Metazoa; phylum Chordata; class Mammalia; order Rodentia; family Dipodidae; genus Zapus; species Zapus hudsonius. The sequence goes on from PVHP010034900.1 coordinate 17,709, forward strand.
ATTGTCTGGACACCACTGAATAGAAAGATTAGTAGAGAAAGGCTCGTTATAAAAGCCTGTGTTTGCCAGTTTCACTAGAATCTTATGATCTCCACACCCTGACAATTGTTGAGATCAATATTAATAACTAATTGTAAGACATGGGTGAAGCAAGTATTAATTCATCATAATTTCAAAAGCATCATCACCAAAGTGATTCTTGTTCTTCATAAAAATGAATGTTCCTGTTCTTGATGCAAGAGTATGGGCTTAACAGTACTCACCTCTAACTGATTTAGGAACCTCATCAATTATAAGATGAAATAACTGTTGGGATTTCTTTACATATTTCAAAAAGTGACTATAACTAGAATAGAAGGAAAAAATGTATAATGTTTATGATCATTGTATCTGTTAGATTTCACAGCAGATAAGTACTGCATTTCTTATAGGTGACTATTGGATCTTATTTTCATAAATGTCTTTTTACTTATTTAAGATATTTTAATATTCATTTATTTAAGTTATTTTAGAGATGGCTATTAAATAAATGCTTCAAATCTTGCCATCTATGTGGGAATGCGTTTATTTGCTTTTTTGTGTGCTTACATATAACTGGAGAAGAATATACAAATATTTGAAAATTTTAGGAATAAAATTTTAGGAATAAATGAGAGAGCACAAAAAATTAGATAAAATATAACATTATCTAATTTTAATCTTGTATTACCAGGCATTTTTGAAAACATTTATAACTTTCCTAATTTATTCATTTTGTCATCATCTATTCAACACATGTAAAATGCCATTTTTATTCCTGTGCTTGTTATACAGATTTTAGATATAGAGGTTCTTATGAAGTTCCATAGGATGAGGAAAACATGTATAGTGAAAGGTGAAAAAAATCAGTAAAAGATCTATATAGAGTGTTACATCTTTAAATAACACATATATTTACATAGTAATACATTTAAAAAACAATAAGAATTTCAAAAAGGCAATACTGATTTCTCCATGATATTTAAAACAAAACAATTAAAAGTTAGAAGTGAAGTTTCACTCTTCATCTTTATAGATCTATTTTTATAATGCTGTGCTTTGTAGGTGGCACTACAATATA
>PVHP010034901.1:0-18785 GCA_004024765.1 Zapus hudsonius
TCTCTCTCTCTCTCTCTCTCTCTCTCTCTCTCTCTCTCTGTGTGTGTGTGTGTGTGGTGCTGGTGATGGCTTCCCTCTCTGCTTGGACCTGTGAAAGGGGGTAGCCTCTTTCACTGTTATGGAAATTCCCCTGGATCTGTAGCTTCAATAAATCCTTTCCTCCCTTAACTGTGCCTGGTTTGTAGATTCATCCCAGCAGCATGTGGCTGACTATGTCAGCACCTTTCCCCTCCCTCACCCAGGTAAGACTGAAAAGGCTGGAATATCATGAAGAATATTTCTGGGGGAGAAAAGACTTTGGCAGTGTTTTCCTTAAGGAGTGGGTATTGTGGAGTAGGCTCTGGAGTTCCAGGAGTGAACTTCAAAATAACTTCATTTTTTCCTTCCACTGTCAAAGATAGGCTGGGGTCTTCTTAAAAGTTTGTTGTAAGAATCTGGGAGATATTTTAGAGGTAAATTTATTAGCTTTGGGGAGTTATATCCTCTGATGTTTCTCACTCTCAAGATAGCCTATACGCCTTTTCCAACAATTCATTTATTTACCATTTTAGTATTTCTCAGGTCACAGCTTCACAGCTCTGATCCAGGAGGCATGGTGTGGGATTCTCTGGCATTTCTTCTTTCTAGAATAGGACTGTCAAATTACTCTGAGACCTCAGGTCTCAGGTGGGCGGACTCAAAGCTGACTTCTTCAGGGTTTCCAGCTTCTTCTTGCTATAGGGAACCAGGCATGCACTCATGTCAGAACTTAACCTAAAGCATGCATAGTTTAATCTGGCCTTTTTAATAACAAAGGCCAAGAGACATACATGCTAATTCTTGTATCTTGTTTCTGCTTAAAATATCATTAGCAGAGGCCCTGTCTTATTGTGCTTCTATCCCCAGCACCGAAGTAGTAGTTGACCTACATTTTGGCAACCTATACATTACAGTATCTTGTATATTGAATTACCTATTTCCTGCTGACATACCACAGTAAGTAAATTTTCTTCTTGGAGAGATAAATTGCTTTCCTATAAATGAAACCAAGGGTAAAATTCATCATATTGATTCTCATATAAAGAGAAATGAGTAGTAAAATGGAAAGTGAGCTGAGCTAATATTTTGTACATATTTAAAAAATAGTTTTAGGAAACAGTTCCTAAGTCTCTGCAGTTTATAATATACATCTGAATAAATAATTTTCATGCAGTATATATCATTTCAATAGAATGCATACATTTATATTATTTTTCTCTGGGGTCACATAAAATGCTTGTGTCAGAATAGAAAATGTCACCTGGATAAGCTTGTTCATGCAGGATCACATTCTTGGCTAAATTCCAAGACTTATTCATTGAGTGAGATAAACTACAGAATTTGCCTTTCTTCGTTTGAACATAAACCCTTAAGAATAAAATACAGGGGGACTACTCTTTAGGAAACAATGCCCTTTAGAAAGGGATGGGCACATGTTTCTGTTATCTCGTGTGTGTCTTCCACAGAGTCTGAGTTATGGCTAATGGATAATCAAATTTTAAGAAGGATATTGTTTTCCAGTACTATGTATTGTTGGCTACATAATGCATATTTTTTGTTTGTTTATTTTTGTTTTCCAAGGTAGGGTCTCACTCTGGCCCAGGCTGATCTGGAATTCCTTATGTAGTCTCAAGCTGGCCTTGAACTCACGGTGATCCTCCTACTTCTGCCTGGACCTAAGGCATGCACCTATGGTTTTGATGCAACATATATGGGAGGCAGAGCAATGTTCTTGTGTGTACAGTACAGGGCCTGACTGTGTAAGCAATCAGAGAACCTTTTCTCCCATAGGAAAGTAGACCCCAAGACAGCCTGATACAATCAAGGCTGCTTTCCCTTTAAAATTGACCTTTAAGTGTATTACAATCCAAGTGTGAGCTCTTAGAAGCACCAGTCTCTCCAGGTTTCCTACGGGAAGACTTTGTTCTTAAGCTGCATGAGGGTCAATGATAATTTTGGCTGTGCTGTAAATTGCTTTGCTTAAGGGTTGAATGAAATAAACAAGGAATGACAATGTAAACAGAAGAAGGAATTCATTATCATAAATTCCAGTCTCAGAGAAATGATGTTATAAAATCTGAGTAAAAGGAAGGAAGTGACCCTTTGTGGAGAGTACATTTTGTGTTGAACATGTAGGAGGCACTGTTTGCAGTAGGAAAGGAGCCTGGGCTTGCAGAGCGAGCTACCCAGGCCCATGGGAAGCATGGATGTAGTAATTAGGGCTTCATTCACTTGCCTTAAAGCCCACGTGCTTTGCTTTTCTACTTGTTAAATATGTTGTGGTCTGGATGTGAAATGTCCCCCATAGACTCATGAGTTTGAACACTCGGTTCAGAGTTGGTGGCCCTCTTTGGGAAGGTTTAGCCACTTTAGGAATGGATGGATCCTCATTGGAGGAAGTAGTCGTTGAGCCTTGATAGACTTCCTGTGGAATCCGTTTCCTGACTACTATGCAGTGTGACTAACTGCCTCACGCTCACACTGCCAGGCTGTCCTTGCCATGATGGGCTGTACCTTTCTTTTTTCTTTTCTTTTTTTTAGAAACATTTCAGTTTATTTAAATTGTTAAGTAGAATATGAAACCGAAATTGTAGCTAGTACCAGAAAATGGACTGAACAATTGGTGTTTAATGAGAACAGCTTCTACATAGGATCCCAAGAGACTTACAGAAAAGGGGCAAAGCCCTAAGATTAAGCAAACAAAACTCATGTTTCAAACAGATTATACAAAAGTTTATTTATACTCCATTTTTCCCTTTTTTTGATATGTAGAAAGTGCAGATTTAACAAAAGGTAGCCACACCCTTTCCATGCACAACACCGATTAGAATTAGTAACAACAAAACTGTCCTTTTAGCCAAAAGCACCAAGTGTTTAGCTCTCAACCCTTCAGTCACTGAACTAAGGATTAAAGAGGGTGAAAAGTGAAGATGCTCCTGCCATTAAAGGGCTGTACCTTTCTTAAACCATGAGCCAAACAGACAAACAACAACAAAAAACCCTCTTCCTCATTTAAATTCATTCTTGTCAGGTTTTTGGTCACAACAACAAGAAAAGCAATTAATATAAATAGATAATATTTTATTAACAAAGAAGGAAAAAAGAGGAAAGAGAGGGTACTCTTATTTTCTTCTATGATTCATCCCTCTATCTCTTCTAGTAAGATATAATTTGTGTTTCATACTTAAAAGAGAAACAGCTTGGTATGGTGGCACAAGCCTGGAGATTGAGGAAGGAGTTCAGGGCTAACCTGGGATGCATAGTAAGACTGTCTCAAAAAACAAATAAATTAATTAATTAAAAAAAGAAATAGAATTGTTAAAAGTAATTAAAACATTGTCCAAAGCAAATATAATGCAGTAATATTTCATGGAAATATCTCTAACTAAGATTTGTAAAACAATGTTCTATATCATAAATAAAAACTAATACGTTGTTCTTTTGTTAATTAAACAGCAGAAAAATATACATTAATTACATCATAAGCTTATAAAAAGTGAACAGTAATAGGAATTTCATTTATTTAGTTTAAGAAATCATCTACCCTGGGATGAAGAGATGGCTCAGTGGTTACAGTGCTTACCTGCAAAGCCTAATGATGAGGGTTCAATTCCCCAGTACATAAAGCCAGATGTGCAAAGAAGGACATAGATCTTGAGTTTGGAGTGGCTGAAGGCTCCCACTTTCACTGTCTCTGTTCTCTCTATCTCTCTGCTTGCAAATAAATACAAATTAAAAAAAAACATCTATCTTATTTGGACATTAATGAACATTCAGAGGAATTACAAAGAAAACCAGGTATGTTTTTGTGCAGAATCTAGGTAGTCATGTCAAAACAGCATGGTATAAGAGAAAAAGAATTCTTTGGCATAATTTGTAAAAAAATCCCAATTCTATCATTTGCTAGCTACAAAGCCTTTAATGTTTCCTTGAATCCAATATCTTCATTTTTACGTTTATCGATTTAATTATTATTTTTTTATAGTGCTTTTCGCTATAGTCCAGTTTGCCTCAAACTCATGATTATCTTGCCCCAGCTTTTCAATTATGGGGGTTGTAAGAGTCTGCCACTACACCTGGCTAATATCCTTATTTTTAGCATAGTAAGGAAATATATCTATCTTGTAACTAATACATATTCAATATCCGATATGGAAAAGTATTCAATAAGTTGTACATATAATCATCAAGAGTTAAAGAAGTCGTGTAAAATCAGAATATCTTGGTGGCTGGAAGGAGAATTCACAGCAGGTCAAGAATTTGCCTTTAAATGACAGTATCTAGTCAACTGGTTTAAGAAGAGCTAAGACTGAAATGAGGATAGTTGGATGTCTTTTGGACTAGGACACTTCCACCCATGAAGGGCTGCTGCTCTGTTAATCGCTGTGCCCCGCTCTATAAAGATTGCTCAGTAAATGCTGTGCAATGAGTGAGGGGATAAGACAGGCTTTCTTAACCTGTTTTCATCATCACCCTCACAACCTAACCTGACCTTTAATTGCCTTCTAGACAATTAAATAAACTTTAAATTATTTAAATAAATAAATTATTAACAGATTTCTCAGAAAGGGTTGAACTGTGGAGGGACCAGGATTTATTGTCCCTTGCCTCAGAAACTGTTATTCTATTTGAAGTGTTATTTCCTCGGTTGAGAATAAACGTGTGGCCCAGAGGGGCAGAGTAAGAAAAAGGTCCCAAGATGCCCTTTCTTAATAGTCTTTTGTTCTGCTTTACCTAAGAACAACCATTTTTCTCTCTTCCTCTTTCTGAACACAGGCCTTTTCTTTTACACTGACTCTTTGTTCCAAATCCAAGCTTTATGTCCCTTCATAACCCATTGTTTTAGAAAAGAGATCAGAGTCTGTCAGTTCTGATTTCAGATTTCTAGGAAACAGAATTCTAGCCCCGTTTGTGTCTGGTGTTTTTCTTCAACTCAATCAAATGAGGACACAAACAAGGCTTTGTGTCTTTTGCTCATAGCCAAATAGGAACTCTCAAATAGCGAGCTCTCAGAAGAAGGTTGGAGAACATTGCCCACAAAGTGAGGAATGGAGAGAAAGAAGGTCATTTGCTGAAAGTAGTAAAAGATCACACAGTGCAACGCTCATTTGGCCAAAAATTAATAAACAAATTTTATTTTACGTATTTATTTATTTGTTTGTTTTTAGGATTTGGACATTCATTCATCTCACAGTTTCAAGCCCAGTATGGGGAAATCAGGATTATAGCAAAATAAATGTAATCATGCTTTAAAAATTACACAGAGAGAGTCTGGATCAATGTAGACAACAAAGCTATTGTACTAGTTAGTGTATAATAACTTATTCAAGATAGAAAGAAAAGGGAGGTTAAAAATTTTTGCTCTCAGATTGTAGTCTTTTCCTAACTCTAATGGTATGTCTTTCTAATCTGCTAATGAACATAATGATACGTATATTGCAGGTTGTTTTGGGGAGGATTAATCAGAACATGGGGAATTTAGCTATGTGTGTGCATCACATGCCTTCCATACATGCATTGTTTCTCTTGCTCTTTCTGCCTTTCATTCTCAGTGTTACTTTGTCATTTGTATATATCTACAGACTTTTTTCTTAGCGTAAGATTCAGGCTGGTTGTAATCGGCCTTTGTAATAGTTTGACAAAGTCCTGTTTCTTTTTAAAATACTGTGTTAGTTACTTTCTTGCTGCTGGGACAAAATACCTGACCCCCCGCAAAAAGAGTTTAAGGGAGGTGGAGTTTAATTTGGCTTACAGTTCCAGGCTACAGTCCATCCTGGCAGGGAGGGCATGTGGTAGGAGTGGGAGCTAGCTGGTTATATTTGGTCCACAGGTAGGAAGCAGAAACAGGCTGGTTTTCTCCATTTTATACAGGCTAGCACCACACTCATAAAATGCTGCTACACACAATTAAAATGGCTAAGCAAGATAAGCCCTCCAAGGCATTCTCAGAAACCTGTCTATACAATCCATCACAAGTGATTCTAGGTCCTGTTAAACTATCACAGATATACTGACATGCCCTTCGAGCTGTCACTCACTCCACATTCATTGCATAATGTGCTTGGGTATGGATGGGTCCCTGAGTCATTGGCTATTCTACCGCTTTGAATAAGCAAGTGCCATGGTCCTCATCCTAAATTAGGGTAAAGCAAGTCTCTTGGCTTCACTATGGTATCTAAAACTCAAAGTAATAAATCTTGGAGGGGTGAAGAAGCCATCAAGTGAGGGTTTTAACAAAATGAAAGACTCAGTCTTTGATGTTCTAGGTAAAGTTATCACCTTTAGGACTGCTGGCTTCAGGTCTCAGCTTGCATTTTGAGAAAACATAACACTCTTTAGGAAGGATTTTGGTTGGTACTTTACTTACTTCCTGGATTCCACAACCTCCCTCTCTTCCAGTATCTGAACTTGTAAGTGCATTAAAGCAGTTAGAGTGTCATGTATTAATGTTTCAGTAAAAAGACATGGCTAGCTAGATCACTGATTGATGGAACATTTATAAGTATCCTGGGAATAGTGACAGCATTGACAGTCATATAACCTGGTCTTTATAGAGAGACCTGTTAAATGTGAGATGCACCTTTTAGGAAGCAACTTATATGAAGCTACACACTTTCATCTTCAGCAAAGCATTGCATTTTAGCACTCCACAAAAGTTACAGTATAATGGTCTTAGATTCCCATCTCCTAAATGACTATATTTTATTTCATTCATCGTTAAGACTCATCTTCCAAGAAGCTTACAGTGAAGTATGCCCCTCTGAAAATGTACTTAAAAACCTTTAGGATAATGCTTGCTATGAAAAAATTTCAGCAACTATTTATTATTGCTTTAGCAGGACATAAAAATGACCCTGCCAAAACTAATTGATTTGTAAATCTGAAATACAAGTTTTGAAAGCATTATTTTTTCAAAAATAACATCACGGCAATTTATTCTACCATCTTTATTACCACTTGGCTCCTGGAAGACATAGAAATTTCATAATGACTGTCAGTCTTTTAAATCATTGGCTGACATTTAATTTCTACATATAGATTTCTTAAAACCTCAGAGATTAGTTGTTCTTTCTTATAAGGATTTGTAACCTATTAGTCAATACCTACAATCTGGAATGGCCTTAGGGGTTGCTTTGCCTGATAAGATATGATAAAGCTAAGTGTATTTGTTACTTCTCTCATTGCTGTGACCAAGTACGTTGTCATAGTCAGTCACACGCCGCTGGGATGAATCTCCAAAACCAGGCACAATTTGGGGAGGAAAGTATTTATTGAAACTAACAGGTCCAGGGGAAGTTAAGGAAAAAGGCTGGCTCCATTTTATAGAAGCAAGCAGAGAGAGAAACAGCACCTCCAGAAGCAAGCAAGCAAGCACACTGTAATCCTGTAATTCACAAAATGCAGAAGTGCCAGACCGGTTCCAGCTTTTCTTTTGCATATCTATCCCTAGTATTTTGCATCCAATTTAGAAAGGGCCAGTCCCCAGGAGGCTAGGCCAAAGTGACACTTCCTCCAGCCAGAAGCCTGGAGACAATTAACAATTTAATAAACACAATTATAATAAATTCTATTGGGGGACATTATTCAAACTACCACATACGTGATAGGGTGCAGCTTCAGGGAGGAAGGGTTGATTTTGTCTTACAGTTTGAGGAGATAGAGTCCATCATGGCAGGGAAGGCATGGTGGAAGGAGCTGGAGACAAATGGTCACATTGTTTCCACAGTTGGGAGGACCAGAGAGTGAACAGGAAGTGGGTTCGCACTATAGGAGGTCAAGGCCTGTATCCAATGAATCACTTCCTGCAGCAAGGCTCCCACCTCCTAAAGTTTCCACAGCATTTACAGTGTCACCAGCTGGGAACCAAACACATGAGCCTATGGGATATAAAGCTTTTGGATCTGAATTTACAAGATGTTTTCCCACCTCCTGCAATAACACCTACAGTTAGGAATAATCCCATTCTATCCTCAGAGAACAAGCAGCTGTGGTGCAGAGACCAGCCATTCCAGTTGATACATCCATAGACCAGCTTCCTGTTGATGTGACAACTGTCCTCAAACTCATGCATGACACATCTGTGAGAAAGTTAGGTGATATCAGAACTGCCTACTAATTGTACTGAGCTTGTATGTAAATCCACTTTCATAAATGGTTTCTTATTATAACTGGATATGTTTTGGGGTAGTTGGGTTTTTCAACAAAGGCTAGCTGATGCAATATCTTTGGGAATTTGTATCCTAGATTACGATGTCATGATTAATTTGGATACTGTCCTGGCATATAACATAACATCAGCTTGTCTTCTATGTAGGAGTGCTTGGCAGGCAACTTAACACCATCTTTACAGAAGCATGGAGATGCTGTTGATAATTAGTGATATGTCTTTCCCTTGTTCTAGATTCTGCTCAAGGATCTACCATCTGAATGTTCTCGTCTGTTGTCTATATCTTTTACCTAAGTCAAATCTATCAATGAATAACTGAAATTCTGTCCCTCATGAAGCACTGGAGGTTGAAGTTTACACAGCCATGGTCCACTGCTGCTTCAGTGAGGCTGTCCTTGCTTCTGCCAACAGAACTGTTAACTCATAAATGCTACACGAACCCTTCTGGGTTCACTCCTCCTTGTATGATATGTGAGTCAATGTTTATGCTGTTGGATTCTAGCTAACTTAGAGGAGATCCTCTCATCAGAAAAAAAGAAATGTTCAAAGTAAGTAAATTGCTTGTTGTCATAATTCACCATGATTGTCAATTTGGAGGATCTAGAATCCCCACAGATACATACTTCTGAGCACGTCTTTGAGGGAGTTTCTAGATGAGGTTAACTGAGGTGAGAAGACCCACAATAAATGTGGTGGCACCATTCCATGGGTGGGGGGTCCTACACTATAAAAAAGAGAGAAAGCGAGCTGCGCTCTGGCATTCGTCACTTTCTGCTTCTTGAATATGGGTGCAATATGGTGAAGCTACCTGTGCCTTCCTCCACCATCACGGACTACAACCTCAAATTATGAGTCAAAATAAATGCTTTTTAAAAATTATTTTGAACTTCAGGGTTTTATTAAACAACAAAGAGAGCCACACCTTTCCCATCCATTCCAAACATAGCTGTTTCTTTTTAAGTTCCTTTGGTAATGCATTTTGTCATACCCATATGAAAAATAACTAATATGCTTATATAAGGTGATCTGGAAAAACTTGCATAACTTACCTTTCGATAATCAGTAGTTCTCTACATTCTTATATTGGATACCTTGAGAGATGGTATAGATCGTCATTTTACAGATAATTAAGCTATCTCAGATAATAAGGAATAAATCCATCTGTCTGTCTTACGTCTGTCCTTCCTGCCTCGACCCACCATAACTCCAGACTTCAACTCCTGTATCAGGCACTCAGGATACCACAAATACCTTTGTCCTAGATGTAGCATCCTAGTGCCTAATTGAGGAGGAGGGGTCTTTTTTCATTAGCTTTTCTGTCTAGAATTTTCTCCATAATGCATTATTATTCTTCCTTTGCCTTTTTGGGATCTAGAATTGTCCATCAATTCCCCAAGTACACTCAACATCCTGATGCCTTTTTCTCTGGAGCCTACAGCATCTAGGTGGACTATATGTTCTCTTAAGCTCTTGATGCTGCTTCTGTGACCATAACATCTTGGGTGGCTGCCTAAGATCATCCTCTAAACCTACGTTTGTTTGAGTTAGGAGGTCACACGCTTAGTTAAAAAGTAGTGACTGCTTATTGATTCTCACTGTGGTGACCAAAACGACAAATTTCCACTAGAAACTGATATACTATAATTTCTAACATGATTAATTTTTCCAAGTGATTTCTGGACACTGAAATCCAGACAGATGCCTTCTCTTCTTGCCCCTCTTTCCCCACTGACCTTTGACAATATCCTTCTTGAAACTTGTCAGCTTCATGTGGCTGGGATGAATCTCCAAGTGAAGCCCAGTTGATGGGAGGAATGGGATTTATTTGGAGCTTATAGATCCAGGGGAAGTTCCATAATGGCAGAAGAAGCTGGCTTTCTTTCACAGATCTAAGCAGAGATTGGAAAAACCACCAGCAGCCAGCTAACACCACACATAAGCAAGCACAAATGGACAGCCAAATAGCAGGGAACCCAGGCAGAGCTCAATTGCTTTGCATACCTTTAGGCCAGAAAGAGATCCACGCCAGGATCCATCCCCAGTGACACCTCTTCCAGCCATGTAGCTGGAAATCCAAGTTTTAATAAAACCACGTGAGTCTATTGGAGGACATTCAAACCACCACCAGCATCATAAGCATACTCCACTGGACATCATGGAGTCAGTAAGAGTATCCCTGCTGGGGACTTTATAATTGCACTTGAATTGTAACCAACTTTACTTTCCAGCTTCTCACTCTACCTGTGAGTTTATTTTGAATGACTTTTTGCCTTGCCATGTTCGTGATTAGTAGTGATTAATTTTCTATTCAAAATTTCGACTCATGCAATAACAGACTTAAAAGGTGATTTTTGTTTTGTTTAATTCCACGTATTCAACAGAGTGAATGTGTTTGAATGCCTTTGTTAATCATAAAGTTAAATGATTAGGAAAGACACTCAGAAGTAGCTTTTAAAAGCTACTGAAATTATGGTCTTTGATTTTAGCATGTTTTTCTTTTCTCCTTAGGTCTAAGCTACTGGAGGGGAACAAATAACATGTTTTCCGACTCTGAGTCATGCTTGGAAAATGTATTTATTTAGGAGAAGAAAGAAAAGATTTTGACAACAACCCTTCCTTTGAACTTTGAGATTGAGGTTTTCTCCAACAGCAGCAACGAAGCAGTACAGAACGTTTCAAGGCAAGAAAACTAAAGTCGAAAGCAAACCTAATTGTTTATCAACAAAAACATGAATCGAATTAAGCATGAGAATGTTCATACATAGAGACAGAAACCTTTCTGACCTTACTGAACGCCCCCAATTCCAATCTTGCGTAATTAATACCTTACATAAAGTAAGAACTAAGTAAACACTCACTGAACAAGTAAATGGCTGAGCTCATTCCATATCAAGGCAGCTCTTATGCTCAAAAGCAAACACATTGAACTAAGAAGCAAAAGAAATGACCTAGTCAGCATACATGCAATTGCTTCCTGTAGCCCATGTTTGGACAGTCAAAGGGACACTTTCATGGACTGTGCTGGTCAACTGAACCCTGAGCAGTGTGAATCACTTTTAGAAATCATTTTGCTTCTGTTTGGATTATTCCCATTACCATGGGTAGCAGAGAAACATTGTTTTGTTTTGAGTCTGGGTCTTGTTATATATCCCAAAATGGCTTGGGATTCACTATCCATCTCAGGCTTGCTCTCATGGCAATCCTCCTGTGTTAGCCTCCCAAATACTGGGAGTACAGGAATGCGCTGCTATATCCAAGTGCAGAGACTTTTCAAGTGGGAATATAAAATTGCAAGTGTGATGATAAAAGGGAAAAAAAGGAGCATTTAATGCAGTTGATTTTGGACTTTCTAGTTGGTTAAATTCTTACGCCAACTGACTTCACGGACACACTATCATTTCATTGTCTCATAAAATTAGAATAATTAACTGAAGTTAGTTAGGCATTAGGTCATAGCTGTTTACTACTACCAAGTTCTCTAATTCTGATTATATTTCAAATTCATGCTTCTGTACCCTATAAGGTCATATTACTTGTCTTTGCCCAAGAATTGATAGTGTAACTTAATGTGTCACTTCCAAACAAAAAGAACTATTTAAGGGTTGATATAAACTTATCCAAACTCTTTGCATTACAATAGGTAGAAGGAAATTCCATCCTTCTGGAATAAGCAGAAAAATGATCTCTTGTCTTTTGGGAACTGTTAATGTAGCATGAACTAGATTTTGCAACAAAAATGATATCTAGTTTTGTTTCTCCCACTGTAGAGTTCCCTATGATAATCTCAGTATATAAAAATCAAGGTTTTGGTTAAGTCCAATATTTATTCATGATATGTAAATAGAAGATGTGACACCCATATAAAACAAATAATATGATGTCAGACTTACTTTCAAATGCATTAATAATGAAAAGAAGTTAAATATTGTTAACTGTTATCAACTGAATACTCTGGTTCCTGTACTTGATATGCTAAAATTTAAGTGTCAGTACTATTTTATTTGGATGTGGAATCTTTATAAGGTCATATGAGGTCAGATGGGGGCCTCATGAAAGGATCAGAGTTCCTACAAGATACCAGAAAGAGTTTGAATTCGGCTCTCAAAGATGACAGTCTTTCATGTCACATAATACTGCTAACTGTGGGATATATTGCCTCCCAAACTTCCTCAAGCCCAAATGTGACACTTTCAGGCAAGCTCCATAGACACCCCTCCCCTTGAGTGGGAGGTTCTAGCCAGAGCTCAAACCTAGATGCTAAAACTGATTGGTCAGGTATAGCCCAATCAGCTACCTCTCTGACCTGGTGGAAGTTTTAAAAACTTCCCTAAAACAAAGCCCAGTCTTCTACCACATGGCATCCTAGAAGGAAGACTTTCATTTTCCAGGTAAGGACCCTCATCCCAGCCTATCCAGGTTCATGTGGGAGGCTCAAGATCTCCCCATATGAACCTGTTTTCTCATGATGGGAGCCCTTTGTTATATTTTCTTTTCCTGCCTGTTTAGTTAAATAGCATAGATTTTGGCTAAAACCTGTCCAATGTGTTCTCCCCACACTGATAGCTGGAGAACTCTGTAACTCAACTTTTCCCTCTAAATAAAGTCTCCCACTATAGCTTAAACTCTGATTGTCTATAATTTTAATTCTTTAACTTTGTAGACAAGAATTCGGGTACTCCTTAAATTTTGAGGTGCATTGGAATTTTTGCTGGGCATTATCAAAATTATAATCCCCATTCAGCCTGCTACACAAATAGGTTTAAAAGGTGTGGGATCCAGATGTGATGGAACATGCCTTTAATTCCAGCCTTTGGGAGGCAGAGTTAGGAGGATCGCAGTGAATTCGAGGCCATCCTGAGACTAGATAGTGAATTTCAGGTCAGCCTGGGCTAGAGTGAGGTTCTACCTTGAAAAACAAAGAAACAAACAAACAAAAAGGTGTTGGGTTTTTTTCTATTTGTCATTGCTTTTTTCTTATTTATGAGGAAGAATGATATAAAAATTCAAGGTACCATAATTTCTCTTTTATATTGGGGAAAAGCATTTTATAGGTTTGTCACTGAAAACTGGATAGAACGTTTAACAAATGACAAGCTCTCCTTTCTTCAATACTGTCTTTGAAGTGTATGTGTCTCATTAAGGTAATGCTTGAGTCACTTTCTCATTGTTGGGACAAAACACCTGAACAAAAGCAGCTGATGGGAGGAAACATTTTTATTTTGGCTTATAGTTTCATGATGACAGGGGAAAGCATGGCATGAGCTGAGGTTGAACATCACCTCTGCCACAGCAGGTGGAAAACAGCAGCAGGAGAGTGACCTGAACTCTCCTACTGTCTATCACATCCCTAAGCTTCCCTCTAACAACACACCTCTCCAGCAAGGCTTCACATTCCAAACTGCCACTAGCTGGGGACCAAACATTCAGAAATCATGAGTTTGTGTGTGTGTGGTGGGACAGGGCAGAGGTGCCTGCCTGATTCAAACCATAACAGGCATCAAGAACTGGTCATGTTCTGTCAGTATTATCTCATTGATATGATAATAAGTATCAAGTCTTTGATAGCCACCTATGTTCAAACTATGTTATTACAGAGGGAGGTAGCATTAACATATGCTATTACATCATGACTGCAACACCCCGTGTCCATATTTCTCCACCTAAAAGGAGTTCCTTAGAACTTTATAAGCATCTCTACATCTTAGGTTTTGACTAAATTTATATCTTGGTTTACTTACAACTTACACCAACAACATGGCAGGACTTTATTGACAACAAAATTTACATTAAGAGCCATAAGTTATCCCAGGTCACAGGACTGAAAATGGGAACCAAAAGGAAACTAAGATTCCATCCACACGTGACCCTCGTTTCCACTTGATGTTACAGGAACACTGGAATGTATACACGTACTATAAACAGCAACGTGCCTTGCACTCTTTTGAGAATAAAATTTCCATTATGTGTTTCAAACAATGTTTTAAAATATGGTAATAGCAGAGCTTCCATGCAAATCTTGAAAATTTATGTAACTAGTAACAGGAGAAAAAAATATCATCTGCAAATATTCAGTATTTCTCACAGAATTTGCATGGATGCATTTCAATTTTTTTAAATTTTCCAGAGCCACCCCTCCTCCTAGTCCCAGCCATCTGGTTTCCTTCCACACCCTGCTATCTCCCTGGAGCTGAAGGAACAAGCCCACATTCCATGAACAAGTCAATTTCTCATGATCTCTGATGTGTGAGGATGACAAGGCTGACAGTGACCACAGTCTTTATCCAGAGATCTGGTTGAAAGCTCGTGTTTACAGTGCAGAAAATGTTTTCATATAGAGATAAAGAATAGGCCTACATGGGTGTGGGAGTTGTATCTTAATATGGAAAACTAGTGTCTCAGCAAACAAATGTAGTGTTTCTCTCTCTATAGGGCTCAAAGGCCTCTTTCTGAGAAGGGGAAAGATATTGGAAAAGAGATGTGTTGAAGAATAAATAAATACCACAGAAGTTGGGAAGAATCCACGTGACAGATCATAAAGGGAGGAAAATGACAGCAAGAGGGAAACGTCAGTAGAAGGATTATGAAAAGACAAAGAGTTAAGCCCCACTTATGATTTATTCATTCATGTAGACTTTCATTCAGCTTGTACCTACTCTTTAGGCTCTGTTCAAGAAACATTGCGAGACCAGTGAATGATAAGGACAAGAATCCTATTACCATAGGATACAAATTCAAGTGGAGGAAAAGGGGACCAAAACCAGATAAAAGAAATCAAAAAGACATTCAGTGTGTCATAAGTATGGTGTGGACATTAAGGTAGGGTGACAGGTGGCTACATTATTTTGTTCATCTTTTAGTGACATTTATTTTATTTAAAAATATTTTTACTTATTTATTTGTAGGGAGAGAGGGGATATGTATATATAGCCAGGGCCTCTTGTCTGAAGTTCAGATGAATGTTCCACTTTGTGTATCTGGCTTTATATCAATACTGTGGAATTGAACCTAGGCCACAGTCTTTGCAAGCAAGCCACCCCCCCAGCCTAGTAAATGACATTTAAATAAAGAATAGATTGCTAGCTGGAGAGATTGATCAGTGATTAAAGGTGCTTGCTTCCAAAGACTGATGGTACTTGTTTGATTCCCACATCAAGCTAGATGCATCTATCTGGAGTTCATTTGCAGTGGCAAGAAGTCCTGGTATACTCATTCCCCTCCCTCATCTCTATCCTTACAATTATATATATATATATATATATATATATATATATATATATATATAATTTTATTTTATTTTTGATGTAGGGGCTCACTCTAGCCCCAGGCTGACCTGGAATTCACTATGTAGTCTCAGGGTGGCCTCGAACTCATGACAGTCCTACCTCTGCCTCCCAAGTGCTGGGATTAAAGGCATGAACCACCACACCTTGTTTAAATATATTTTTTAAAAAGAGATTAGTTTTCTGGGTGAACACCTGTAACCTCATGCTGTATAGCAAATTCCTCCAAATTAAAATATTTCTTCTGTCGAGAGGAGGAAGGCTCTGGTGACTCAAGAGGTCAAGTCTGGGAAAGGTGAAACTTAAAAGGTCGCAAGAAAACTCCCCAAGGTTATAAGAGAAGGGCAGACTGACCAATGTTAATTAAATATTGAAACATTCCCTCCTTGGGCAGGGCAGGGGGGAACCTCAAGAAATCCACAAGTTGGAAAATGACTGCAAGACCCCTCTCAAAGGTTGCATAAAGAAACGCTTGGGGAAGAGACTGTCTGACCAGCTGAGCTCTGCAGGATGTGCAGTGATGTCCAGAGATGCAGCTTCCAGCAATGGTCACCCATGCTGGGGTGGGCTTTTCAGTGATGCAGCTGCCTTCGAGTGGTCCATGCACCTGTAAGTAACCCCTCACCATGCTCTGTAAGTAAGCCCAGGAAGCGCATTGGTTCATCAAGTCTGATTTTGGTGCATTCTTGCTTTCTTCTGTTGTCGTAACCTTATCTGGGGTGAACGGATCTGTGTTTTTGTCTCTGCAGGGAACATGTTTCCTTTGCAGCATCCCAGTACTTGGAAAGCTGAGTCAGGAAGATTGGAAGATTGAGACTAGCTTGGGGTACATAGTTAAGACCCTCTAGAAAGAGGAAGGAAGAGAGGGGTAAGAAGAAAGGAAAAAAAAACACCACATTTGACAGATGTTGTAGTCAGTCTCTCGGTTCTGCCAGAAAGTACTCTACCAAAAACAGCTTGTGGGAGAAAAGTTGTTTATTTTGGCTTAGAGACTCAAGGGGAAACTCCATAATGGCGGGAGAAAATGGTGGCATGAACAGAGGCTGGACATCACCTCCTGGCCAACATCGGGTGGACAACAGCAGCAGGAGAGTATGCCAAACACTGGCAGGGGGGAGCTGGCTAAGCCCACCTCCACCAACACATCTGCATTAAGGTTCTAATTACCACATTGCCATCAGCTGGGGATTGAGCATTCAGAACACCTAAATTTATGGGGAGACACCTGAATCAAACCACCACACAGGATTAACTCATTTGCATACAAGTTGGATAGTAGAATATTTCTAGAAAGGAAAATAGCCTGTGAAAAATTCTGAACAATTTTTTTTGAAGTTTTTGAGGATGATAGAAGAGAAAGTTTTCAGCATGTAGATCATGAGCAGGTGTGATGACATGAAGTGAGGTTGACAGATACCTGATCATCTTTGACTCTGTAGAACTGGAAAGATGTCCATTCATTCATTCATTCATTCATTTGTCCTTTTCCAGAACTCCTAACCCCAGATACTTGACATGGGGAGGAATGGGCTAGACCATCTATCCATCCACAGGGCTCACATAAAAATGCCCAAGGTGAGAATCAAGGGTGGGTGAGGGGTGGTCTCAAGCCCTCTCCTGCCTATCTGGGGAAGAGCTATGTCTTTCTTCCTTAAGCTCCCCTTCTGCTAAAGCTCTAAGCTATAATATCCTCTGTTCTGTGGATTTCATTCATCAAATTTATAAGACAAGAATAGGAGATCACTCCAAATTATCATTGCTTTGGTATATACAGGTGTATCGAAAGAGGTACCCCCAAAATCCTGTATCAGAAGCATGTGGAAGAATGGTTTTGGGGAAGCAGAACGTGAGTGAAAAGAAATTACAGTAGTCTTGCATACTTACATATTTTATGTAGTTGAGGTGTGTATCACTTTTACAGAATTTATTTCATTTAATTGTATGGAGAAAGAGAGAGGGAGAGAAGGAGAGAAAGAAGAGGGAGAGAATGGGCATATCAGGGTCTCTAGCTGCTGTAAACAAACTCCAGATGCATGCATCACTTTGTGTAACTAGTTTTACGTGGGCATTGGGGAACCAAACCTGAATTGTTAGTCTTTGCAGGCAAGTGCCTTAACTTCTGAGTCATCATCTCTCCAGCCCTACATAGTTTGTTTTGAAAAATAAAAAAAGATTATGTTGGTAACAAAAAAGAGAAAAAAAATCACAATTCTAGTCTTTATCAGCATCATAAGGGAAATTATCAGAACAATTGGCCTGTCTACTTAAATATATTTCTGTATGCACTCTCCCAGGTCAGCTAAGTGATTTTCCTTATAAAACACACCAATATTAACAGTCAGCCTATGATACCTATATTCTTTATTTTTTCTGGTCTTACAGTCTCTAATATTTTCTAAGTATTTCACAGACGTATTGCACATTTCTGTTTGTTTCTTTGCCTGAAGCTGTTGGCATTTTTAGTGATATAATTTTAAGAATGTCAGCTTAATTTCTCGTCCTTTCTGAGTGGTACATACTGTATAGCCTCAGGAAATTGTGCCCAGCTGTAAAAAGGTGTAGGCTATTACGTTTTTGTACTTCTCAGTACGATTCTTCCATTTTCCAAGAGTGCCTGCTGAGAAATGTCTTTGTTTAAGACACATGGACACCTGGAGTCTTTAGAAATCTGGAATCTAAAATGGGAAAATATGTTTCAGATAATGTCATAGTTATATAATAATTATACGAGATGAAAGCTATTTAAGGCTTTTCTTTTATGTTTATCCTTGACAATCAGTAAGCATTTGATCATTGCCTGCTATCATCATTAGCTGACATTAACTAAATGCACATGGGCCAGATGATAGTTTTCCAAACATTATCTTTATTTATTTTCAGCAGACATGTGCATCTAACCATGACTACATGTGCCAGTCACTAGTTGGATGCTTAGGATATCAGGTTCATGTATAAAATTGTTGGTCTTGATGAAGTCACACTCTAGGAAACGAGAAAAGATTACAATGCATAATGGTAAATACTTGAATTAGTATGGGTTTGTGTGGAGTCCATTGCTAGCTGAGAAATGTTTGGGAACACTTGCAGCATGGAATAGAGCTGATGGACCTGCATATAGTTAACCTGCAGGAAAGATTTCTGGGTTTGGACCTGGGAAGAACAGAAACATTTGGGTGGAAATGCTTACAGGAAGGATGGAGGGTAATCTATAATGTACTCTCAACCACAGCATAGATATGAGTCTTCGGATATGTATGCTATAGGCAGAACACACACACACACACACACACACACACACACACACACACACACACACACAC
>PVHP010034902.1:0-18800 GCA_004024765.1 Zapus hudsonius
TGGAGCACATGAATGTGTGTGGTGTGTGTACATGTGTTTACATGTTCATGGCACACATGTGTGTGGGTGCATGTGGAGACCAGAGGTCAGTATTGAGTGTCCTCCTCAGTCTTTTTTATTGATATCTTAATTATCCATAACTAGACATATTGTTTGAGCAAATTTTATGATGGTACCCCATTTCCCTCCTCCCTTTCCACAATCCACTGGGGATCATCATCGTTGGGCATACTGGATCCATGGAGTAGGGGTTTATGAATTGTACAAGAGGTAGCCAGTTTTCCCCACCCACCACTTTGTGTAGTGTTGCTGAGGGGGGCAATATCTCTGGATATTCTCCTCCACCATGGCTCTTACATTGCTTCCACCCCCTCTTCCGCTCAGTTCCTTGAGTCACTGTGGGTGAGTTTTAAGTCTGTTTTACTGTTGCGATCTTAAGTGTCTCTGGACTTCGGCTTTGCATTGTGTTGGGCATCGTTAGTGTCTGTCTCCATTTCCTTTCCTGGGTTATCTGACTTGCTGTGGTGATAGGTCTCTTGTTTATCATGCCACTTTCTAACAGGTTTCATTTGGGGCTTGCATGATAGGGTGGTTCATCTCCTGCTGAGATGTCAGCCATCATCCCATGGCTTGTTGGTGGAATTGGGTTGTCTATGGCCTTCTGAAAAATATAGATTTTCCATCAGAGAGTGAGATCAGTATAGGATAAATGAGACAAACTTTGTTAATTTGGCAAGATTCTAATGGGTGTAGCCTCTCTGTAGCTCTCTTGTAGTGGGAATTTCCGCTTGGAGCCTGGGTTCTTGGTCCCCATAAGATTTTGCCATGGTTCCCAGTTCCAGTTAAGGGTTCCTTGTCACTAAGAGGATCTCTTAGCCAATCAGTAAGCCATTGATTACCCACCTAGGTTTAGCTCCACTATTGCACAGATGAACACTTCTTGACTTGCTGGTTTCTTCCATATAGCAGAGTGTTATAATAGCAGAACATTCACATGACAACCATCTGTATTGTACATCAGTGGTCTCTGCTTTCTCCAAATATCATTGACCAATCTCCCATGGCAGCTCATGTAGCACCTTCCAGCAATACACATGCTACCATCTGGGGGCTGGTTACCACTCTGGATCTTGCAGAGCCTCTCAGTGTGGTGCAATGACTTTCTGTGTTTCTTCAGCAACAGGGTCTTACATTTGGCCTGGGAAGGTATTCAAGAGCTTTGTCAGAAGCCTGTCTTGTTTTGGAGACCTCATGGGTCTCTTTGATCAACAGCTCAGTGTGGGAAGGAACCAATGACTGGGACAGGGAGTTTCAGGTCTGATCAATTTTTCATGGGCTTAAGCTTCCTCCCATTCTGTTCATGGCCCCTCTTACCAGGTGGTGCCACAGCTTCCTGGAAAGCTTACTGTATGAAAGTAAGGATTTTATGGTTTTGATTCATTATTGGTTTAGCTTATTGTATAAGTCCTTCCACCCGCATACTCCTATGCCCCAATTCTTCCATCCCCTTTTACAATTTCTCAATTTACCTATCAGATTTGCTTAGAGTTTAAGCTTAACCTGGTTAGGTACCTGGTTGGGAGGGAGAATATGCGGCATTTGACTCTCTGTTCTTGTGTGAGTTTGCTAAGTATGATCTGCTCCAAGTCCGTCCGCTGTTCTTTAAATTTCATTATGTCATTTTTCCCCCTTTCAACCGAGTAGAATTCCATCATGTAAATGTACCACAACTTTGATCTCCATTCATCCAGGGATGGGTATTTGGATTGATTCCGATTCTTAGCTATTATGAATTGAGCTGCAATAAACATGGTGGAGCAAATGTCTATTCGGAGGCATGAAATCTTGAGGGTAGATGCCTAGTAGAGGGATAGCTGGGTCTACTGGTAGCTCTATATCCATTCTATTCAGGAGTCTCCACACTGCTTTCCATAGTGGTTGTACAAGTTTGCAATCCCACCAGCAGTGAATGAGGGTTCCTTTTTCCTCCACATCCTCACCACCATCCATTGTTGTTGGATTTTTTAAATTATTGACACTCTGTCAGCCATTTTTTCAAACCTCATTTTCTTTGAGACAGAATTTCTCAGCAAGCCCAGAGCTCATTCACTAGTCAAAGCCAGCCAGGAAGCCTTAGGAAATCTGACTAAGTCTGCCTCCAGAGCTTTTTAGCACTAGTGCTGGGGTTTGAACTCATGTCCTCATGCTTGCACAAACACTTCACACACGGAGTCAGGCCTCCATTTTAATATGAACTCTGAGGAGTTATGCTGGAACCAATAACCTACTTCCTTTGGTCAGATTTGGCTGAGTTAAATACAAACCAAACCAAATGTCAAAATAAGCAAATAAAACCTTAGC
This sequence comes from Zapus hudsonius, assembly GCA_004024765.1. Classification (NCBI taxonomy): domain Eukaryota; kingdom Metazoa; phylum Chordata; class Mammalia; order Rodentia; family Dipodidae; genus Zapus; species Zapus hudsonius. The sequence goes on from PVHP010034902.1 coordinate 2,362, forward strand.
AACAACACATTCCTTCCTGATAGATGCTTTTAAGTATGGGATAGGCAATTTCTCCCAGAATACTGTAAGAGAAAAAGTCCAATTATAGAGAGATAGCTGATTTGTTGTTGTTGTTGCCCTGTCTTTATTTTGGGTGCTGGAAAGTTAACCTAGGGCTTTGTACATCCTAGACAAAGGCTCTATCACTGAGCTACCTCCCCCCAATAGTTTTCACATATAAAAAAGCATTTTCTATACACATACAAACAGTATTAAAACTGCCATGTAAACCACTTTTATGGACATTAACATAGTATGTCACTAAGAGCTTGATACTAAAACCTGGCTGAGTTTTGGCCTTTGGTGGTTGGGCTAAGCTCTCATTTCGAGTAACTGCTGGGGGAAAGCAGCTTTCCCCTCCCCCCTCTTGCTCACTCCTGCCGGGCTCCCGTTCCAGATGGCAGAAAGGCACAAACGCTATTTCCGTGTGCTGCGGTCTGTCTTCATTTCCTTTTGGGAAAGGCCCAGGTTTTTCTGGGTGGTGTGTGTAGGGCTCACAGAGGGCTGTGTGTGCAGCTCCCATACAGCGTCCATCTCTACCATCTCCTAGAGAGCTCTAGGCATTGCAATGTAAGGATTCCAGACCAGCATTTGCCCAAATAAGTGTACTTCGGTCTTGTGCCAGATGGAGCGAAGAATTCAGGCACAAACATTTCTCTCTCCATCTACCCCTCCCTCTTTTTGGATGCATCTCTCCGATATATGTGCATGTACAGTCTGTTTTGACTTCTTTCTGAGAAAGGAAATGGGTTTCCCATGTGTTTTGTGTAGGGCCAATATTAAGACCTAGAGTGCCACTTTCAATGGTGCAGCCTGGTTTCATGCAAGTAACAGCCACTTCCCAAATGGCACAAGCCTTAGTTTAGGGCTGGTGACAGAGTGGGTGTAAATTTTTTTTTTTGGCTGATCTCACCTGGGGAGTAGAGTTCCAAAGCCAATGACCACCCAATAGGTGACTATGACCCCCAGGACAGTGGGCTAGAAAGTTCATCTCTCCTTCAGCTTAGCTGGGCAAAGGCATTGTGTGGATTTCCATGTGGAAGAGGAAGTTGTATCCATCATAAATGTTGGAGGGTAAAAATCACCGCCAAATTAGTAGCTTCCAATATCATTTTCAATAAAAACTTCATGATAAAAAGCATGTTGCTACCCAATGGTTAGTGGTTTTTATGACGGCATTGAAGCATTTGTGCTCAGACTTCGCTGCTGAGGCCGCCCCTCGTGGAAGAAAGCAGTTGCCTTCTGGTGCAAGGCTTGTACGATTTCACTGTTGCTATAAAATCAGCCCCCAGGAGAATTTTAAGTCTTCTTGAATTGCTTTTTAGCACCGTGTAAGGAAGTAAAAGTTCTAAAACTGCCTGGTTACAGACAAATCACTTAAAAAGCCCGGTTTGTACTGGCAAAGCCTTGTTACAGGAAATGTTTCAAAAGGCAGAATGTGACAATATGAAAGCTGAGTATTGTTATTTATTTAACACACCAAACGGGCTGTCATGGCAAACTAGGAGCCTTGCAGGAACACTTTAAGGTCACGTGAGGTGCCAGATCTTCAGTGGAACAGACGTCCTGCTATAATGGGTGGCAGTGTTTACACACGTATGTCGTGGCTGGTGAGCTTGTTTATACACACATGCACAGGCACATGCTCTTCAGTTAAAAGTTCACTAATCCATTACAAGTTATATTTAAAATAATACCTACTATAAAGCCATTCTCCAGATGGTCGGAACCCTTGCATTTTCTAATGAGAAATATAGAATGATCAAAAATATAAAAAGTAATCTAGATTTAGCTTAATTCAAGCCCCATATATTTGAGAGTTAAAATAACCAGATCTAGCTGTAGGCTAAATATACCCTGCACACACAGTGTTTTTACAAAACAGAGTGAGGCCAGACCAGAATCGCCACCATAAAAGGTAGGTGGAATTCTAGAGATAGGAGTTACTTGACGTAATTCAACTGGTCAGTGTCAGTCTGTCCCTCCCAAAGGAGGCCTGCAAAACAGATGCTTTGCAAGTTTATCTTTCTACACTGTGTTCCCTGGCTTTAGTGTTGGTGCTCTGCACCTAAACACATTCAATAAACATTTAATGTCACAACATGAATATGGTTGTATATTTATTTCCAGCTTCCACAGAAAGATACCATTCTCTTTTATTCTCTGGCCATGAAGAAACTGATCACGATTTCATAATTCTATGGAGTAAAATGAAACAAGTGGGCTGGTTTAAATTGATCAGCAGTGAGACCTTCCATCCAGGAATTCATTTCAAAGTGGATCCATGTAAGCTACCTGGCACATTGCCCTCTGGGCTAATGCTCCCTGGTTGACATGGACTGACCTGTGAGTTGGCCATCCCTGAATATTCCAAACATCATACCAGCCCCAAATGTAACAAAGAGCTAGGATTGTAAAAACCTGGGAAGACATTTGAGAAATGATAAACAAATATCAGGATTTGAGTATTTATTCTAGGCTGCTTATGATGACATATTTTTGTAACACTTGTCTGCATGCCAGGAAATGGCAAGATGGAAAATCACATTCCCCAAATAAGTGAAGGGTGTATCACCCTGAATGGCTTCCATCCCCAGCAAATTGTACTGATAGCTGAGAAAGAGGGTAAGAGAGGCAGGAGGGATTCCATTCTCCTCAAATGGTTCGTCAGAACCTTATGTTCAGAGGCTGCTGCTTCTTTCTTTTGTTTTTTGGTTTAAGAAAATTTAAAAAGAGCCTGCTTTCTGTTTTTGCTAATTTGTGATCTTTTAAAAAATGTCTCATGTGTTCTCAGACCTTCTGTGTACCTTTAGTAAGGAAGGTTTCTCTGCTTAATTAATTTACATTCTTTTTTGTTTGCCAGACAGGGTGTATGTATGCACGCATGTATGTATGTATGTATGTATGTATGTATGTATGTATGTATGTATGCATGTATGTATGTATGTATATATACATGTACGTATGTCAACATGTATAAGTAAGCAAATAAATATTTCTTCCAGGAAGCAAGCAAAGGAGAAATCAGAATAATTTCACACTTCTGTTTGGAGCCCTTGAGGTTGGAAATTTTGGTAACTGAAGATGAATGAGGAAACCAGATTCCTCTTCTTTTTTTTTTCCTCTCACATTGCACCTCACAGATTATATACTGGAAGGTCAATTTAGTCATTTCTATTAAAGTACACCATGACATTGCAATAGGATTCCAATAAGGACCTATAGGCCTTCTAAGCATCAATACTTTTCATTGTAAAATACCCACTATGGGACTTGGAGAGATGGCTCAGCAGTTCAGAGTACTTACTTGTCAAGCTGGCTAGCCCAGACTCAACTTCCCAGTCACCAGTGTACAGCCGGATGCAAAAAGTGGCATGACACATGTGACGGGTATTCATTTTACAGTGTTGTGTACACACACACACACACACACACACGTGCAAATGAACTAATAAGAAATGGAAAAAATAATCTATTATGGAGTTTCAAATACTATACAAAATTAAGTGATTAGTAAAATAGGTACCCCAAATACAAGTATGTTTTCCCTTCAAGTAATTACATTTAAACATGCAAGTTAGAAGCCGAAAGAGAAAACAATTTATGTAGAAATGGGGGTTTAAAATATAGTTCCCTCTTCTCTAAAAATTAGAATTTTCATAACAAGTGGACCTTCAATGCTGGCTTCATGCTGGTCAAATAAGAGACCATTATTAGTGACAAGTGAAACCAGGAGATTTGCAATTATGACTTTGTTCAGTTAGAGGTTGAAAAGTGCAGACAATTTATGCCAAATTCATCTGATTTCTTGCACATTTCAATATTATTAGTAGATGTGGCTTTCACATGGGCTGAAATTTGCATGAGGTATAAATTAGCTCTAGAAAGTACAGTCGAAAATGGTTCCAATGACCAAATCTAGGTCAACAGCTCTGAAAGTTTAGGAACAACTGGCTCCCTCTGGGGTGACAATAAATCACTGGAGGACTTCTGGGGAAGTCAAAGACAGAGAAGGAAACCAGTGTCATCCTTTACAACCATGTAACAGTGAGCGTCCGGAAGCTGTGCAGGTGTTCCAGGCTCCAGCAGGCTGGACATAACAGCTGCTTCTGTGAAGTTCCATGGGTCCACTTAGAAAGACTCTGCACTTATTCTGATAATATGCTGTCAGACAGTGTTCACTATGTAGCCCAGGCTAGCCTTAAACTTAAGATCCTTCAGCCTTCCCTGTGCTGGAATTATAGGCTAGCACCACCATACCTGACTATTGGGAAGTCTTCATAATTACCACAATTATATCTGTGAGCCTGTGTTTTGTAAGTAAAATGTACATTAGCATAGGAAATATAGAAATATGTATATCAGTCATCTCTTGTCCCCTGATCTATCACCTTCAAGAGGTCCTTGACCACAAAATTTTGGTGGATTCAGGGTCATGGGAATTTGTAAAACTCAAAAGAAGTAGAAAGCAACCAGTTTGTGGACATGCGTATCATCACGTGGGTTCTGGGGATGGAAACCAAGGTTTGCAAGACAAGCACTTTATTGACTGAGATATCTATCTTCTCACACCCTAAAGTTTTAGTTATTTGATTATTTTGCTTATAGCACTTGAAATAGCAAATAAAAAATACTATTTTCATGGCTTGGGGGATGGCTTAGTTGGTAAAGGCACTTGTTTGCAAAACCTGGGTTTGATTGGATTCAATTGAAAATTGGGTTCTAGTCTCCAATACCAATGTAAAGCTGGATGCGCAAAGTGGTGCATGCATCTGGAGTTCATTTGCAGTGGCAAGCAACCTTTTGTACACCCATTCGAGCTCTCGCTCTCTCCTTGCAAATCAGGAAATAAAAGTATTTGTTATAACATGTTGTTGCGGTCAGCTTTGTAGTTGCTGAGCAGAAAGAACCCAAGCAAAAGTGGCTTGTGGAGGAATGAGTTTATTTGGCTTATGGACTCAGGGGGAGACTCCATCCTGGCAGGGAAGACGATGGCATGAGCAGAGGGGTGGACATCACCTCTGCCACAGCACTGCAAACAGCGGCAGGAAGGTGTGCCAAATACTGGCAAGGGGAAGCTGGCTTATAACCCCATAAGCCCACCCCCAACAACACAGCTTCATCGAGGTTGTAAAACCCACACTGCCATCAGCTGAGGATCGATCTATCAGAACACATTCATTTGTTTGTGGGGGACACCTGGATCAAAAAAACCATGACACACGTACTGTTGACTAGTGCAAAGAAACAGCTTGAGAGCTAGAACAGGCATGGAGCAAAAGACCATGTGCAGGAAAGGAAGCTTGAAAGAAAGAAAAAGGTTTATATTTTAGTACTATGCACACACATTTTCCTACTTTCAGAAGAAGAAGCCTGCATTTCATTTGGCAATGAGCCCTGCAAATTTTGTACCTGACCCCGGGGTTGATAGGGAAAAGAGAAACCACATGAGTTATTTTAATAAAGATAATTTAATATAGGGAATTGGATAAACAGGTATTGAAAGGCTGAGAAGGCGAAGAGATCATGGAGAGAGTAGTAGCAAGGCCAGCACTCCTGGGGCGGGGAAACGAGGGAAGACTTGAGATTCTCACCAAGGCTCTAGGTAGAAGTCTTGTAGGCCTGTGGCTCATATTTCTACAGGAGGACTGACAGGCTGGTGTTAGGACCTCAACTCAGATGAAGAATTGCAGCAGGTCAGAACCCAGACCTGATAAAGAGACACTACCTGCTTGTTTGAGAGACTCTGATGGGGTGCAGGGTGGCTGGGGCTGCCAACCCTGACGTAGTCTACTTCTGGTTCAGGACTAATAGATACGTAGGAAAGGAATGAGGCCTTCCTGCTTCCTAGTGTCCCTTCCACATTGCCAATTGGCCAATAAAAAGAGGAATTCGTGAAGGTACCTGCAGCCGCTGGTAAAGGAGAATTGTAGTTTGCAGAGCATCAACTACAAGGATTTTGTAGCAGAGTACTGAACAGTGACACCCGAGGGGCCACCATTAGCTGGCACAGAGCCATGGCAACAGCTTAGGGCGTTCAGCTTGTTGCAAAGCCACTTCTTCACTGCGGCCACACACAAAGCTGTCAAGTGCACCTGAGAAAAGGAAGATCACGTCACATGAACACCCTCTCCAGGAACAAGGTTAGACATGCTGTTCATGGAGCCTCCTTGCCTAATAGCTTGGTGAATTCCATCCTTCAAAAACATGGCTCGCCTTTCCTCTCCCAGCTCCAGAAATCTCTACTCCAAGATGCCCCTTGACAAACTTGGCTGTTTAAGTCTTACTCTAACTATTTCCCCATCCCTCTGAGACCCCTTTCCTGACCTCAAATCTAAACTGATTACTTTGCCTCCTGAAGTCCTCATCATCCTTTCCTTTTGGCTGTCATCAGCATCTAAAAGCATCTCCTGGTTTGTTAAATGTCTTCCCCAAAGTAGCCTGACACCTCCTTGGAAAGAGATACACAGTCTGCACTGCTCAACACCTAAAAGATGATAGTTAGGTTATAAGGAAAACATTAATTGATTATATTGGAGATTGAACCCAAGGCTTTGCACACACCAGGCAAATCTATAGTAACTGAGCTCTATCCAGAGCCCCAAATGCTTGCTTTTAACTCTGTATTAGTCATTTTTCACATCACTGTGACAAAACACTTGGCAAAAGCAACTTAAAGAAGGAAGAATTTATTTTGGCTCGTGGTTTGAGGGGATACAACCATCATGGAGGGAAAGTCACGGACATGGAAGTGTGAGGTGCCATCAGGCAGGAAGTAAAGAGATGAATGCTGGTGCTCAGTTCACTTTTTCCTTTTCATTTTTATTGAGCCTGGCACCTCAGTCCATGAGATGGGGCCACAAACATTCAGGGTGGATCTGTTCCTCCTTAAAACTCTCTGGAACCTCTCTCAAAGACACACACAGAGGGGTGTCTCCTAGGTGGTTCCAGGTCCAGCAAAGTTGATACTGAAGACAAAGAAGCTCAAAGTGAAACTGGGAAACTTGGAATGTGATTCTTCCCCCTAAGATGACACTTAACAACACTCTGACCATAAAAAACATATTCCCAATTACTTGTTAAAGAATATGACTGAAGATTAATTATGCTCACTTTGTTGAACTTGCTGCTTGAGGTAGGTGTGTGCCCAGGCAAGTGCTCTAAAGCATCTAATTTAATTTTTTTGCAGTACTTGGGAATGATCTCAGGACCTTGGATAAGATAGACAAGCACTCTTCCACTGAGCTATATCCCCAGTTCTGTTCTGAAGCATTGACTGGTACAACAGAAGATGCTAAAAGACTACAGGATGTCTTCTAAGTAGTCCGATGTCTATCCACTAAATACACAAACCAAACAGGATTATATAATTGGTAGCATTTGGGGATGAGTAAGGAATGATACCCAGATACACATGCTTCACCATGGGTGAAACATGGAAATACTGCAGTGAGCGAGAGAATCCTATCACAGAAGACCATGTATTAAATGATTCTACTTAAATGAAATGTTCAAGATAGTCAAATCTAGAGAGACAGCGTGTAATTAGTGGTTGCTAAGGCCTGGGGCATAGTGGCAGTCATGGTCATGAAATAGGGGAATAATAGCTTAATATATAGGGATTTTTTTTCTTGAGGTGATAAAATATTCTAAAAATAGTTGTGGTATATCAGATGCACATATCTGTGAGTTTTAAAAAATGATTTAATTGTATTACTTAAGTGGGTGAATTGTAAGCTAATTCAACAAAAAGGTTGATTTGGTTATTACTAAAAATAAATATTTACTGGTTCAAAGTGGTGGATGAAGAATACGTATTTATATTTTCCCTTTCTCTATATATATACTGTGGATAGAGAGCTATGGCTCATGAACCAAATCCAGACCATCACCTGAGAGCTTGTTATTTGTAAATAAAGTTATTCAGGAATACAGCAAGGTTCATTTGTCTGTGACAGTCTATGGTTCCTTCATCAATAAAATGCCCAAGACTTTATAGCCCACAGAGCCAAAAATGTTTATTCATATTAGTAAATCTCTTATTGTTTACCCACCCCTGTTTCAGAAAGTAAAAACATGCAGACAGATAATTACAGTACTGTTGAAAGACAATGTCTTGTCATGCTATTGCTACTTGGCTACTCCAGCATTTGCTGGACACGGAAAGCTTACTGAGACAATGCCATCACATTGTCCCCAGACCACTTGACTTCATTGCCCCTGGGATGCCACCAGTTATGAGGATCACAGCCCATGTATGGCTCCAGAGGAACACAAACACACATGCACTGGTCAACATGTAGCACGGGCCTTCTCACTGTAGAGCACTTCAACTTTTTCCTTACTGAATGAGCCCTTGCAGGTTCATCTAAATAGATGGTTACCCTTTGCCAGGTCTGCACAAGCAGAGAAGGTCATGTGCCTGGGCCAGGGAAACACACACACACACACACACACACACACACACACACACACACACACACACACACGCCTGCCTTCCTGTGGGTACCCTGGACAACCTTCCCTCTTGATAATGTACCAGTCTCTTTCCTATCACTTACCTTCTCCCTCACCTCCCCCCAAACCCCTTTCATTTCCTCTGCTTTTACTAGTCACCCATCATCACCCTTCCTCCCCAGTGCTCAGTGGTGAGCAAAATGCTTGACCTCTAGACTCAGGGAAGCATGCCACTGGGCAGTTCTCACTCTCACTGGTGATCGAGACATTGATGTGGGTGGCGATTGGACAGCAGTGGGAAGCAACTAAATGATGTCGAGCAAATTGCTATTTATGTGATCAGCTGAGAATGCCTAGAGGCATCCTTGAATCTAACTTTATAGAAACTGGAGACATTCAGCTTCCTGCTGAGGTATTGTTACAACTAGGAGATGCTTTAGGGAAAGCCTGTGGGACTTTCTTAGTTGCAGTTCCTTCTCTGACTGATAGGAGGAAGCCTTGATGACCCTGCCATTTCCTCCATTCTCATTATGCTATCAGCAGCTCTCTAGATGTAGATCCCAGAGCAGCAGTGTGGTGGCTTGATTCAGGAGTCCCTCATAAACTTCTGTGTTCTGAATACTGGTCCTCAGCTGGTGGCAGTTTAGGAATTGGAACCTCCTGGAGGCATTGTATTGTTGGGGGAGGGCTTAAGGGTTGCTGTGGTGGTTTGATTCAGGTGTACCCCATAAACTGTGTGCTATGAATGCTTGAACCCCAGTTGATGGCAATTTAGGTATTGGAACCTCTTGGGGGTGTGTTGTTAGGGGTGGGCTTATGGGTGTTATAGCCAACTTCTCCTATCAAGCACACTCCCCTGTTGCTGTTGTCCATCTGATGTTGGCCAGGAGGTGATGTCTAACCTCTGCTCATGCCATCATTTTCTCTGCGATCATGGAGTCAAGTCTATAAGGCAAATTAAACCCTTTCCTCCACAAGTTACTTTTAGTTAGGGTCTTTCTGCCAGCAATAAGAAAGCTGACTACCAACAGTAAATTGGTACCTAGGAGTGGGTTGTTGGTACCAGAAACTGGATTCTATTATTTGTACCGTGGAGTGGGGTTGTTGATACCAGAACCTGAATTCTAGTATTGGTACCGAGGAGTGGGGTTTTTGATACCAGAACCCAGATTCTAGTGTTGGTACCGAGGAGTGGGGTTGTTGATACCTGAACCCAGATTGTATTGTTGGTACTGAGGAGTGGGGTTTGTAATACCAGAACCCGGATTCTGTGGCTTTGTCCTTTTGGAACTGATTAGTAGAGGAAATGTAGAAGGATTTGCAACCTCAGCCTAAGAGTCTCCTTGCAGTGGTGTAAGTACAGTTTCATGGACCATTCTGGTCAGAGTTGAAAGACCTGAATTCAGTCAGAACTATGGACTGTGAGGTTTGGCTTATGAGGGTGAGAGAGAACTTTGTCAGGACTGTGCCAGAAGCAGTTTGTGTGAGAGGCTTGTTTCGTTCTGTTACTGGGAGTAGAAAAACTGTCTTCCCTGGGTGACGTGACAGAACATGACTGATTATCACCAGCAGACTGGCCAGTCAAGAAGCCCTCACTGAAGAGGACACAGTACCATGGACTGGAAGGCATCAGTCCTTCAAGGCTCAGGAGTAGCTTTGGTCACTTCTCTATCTTAAACCATTCATCACATGGATGACAAGTTAATACATTTAAAGCATTCATTTCTATTCATGTCACGCTACTGTTCCAAAAATGGATATGGCTCCTGCCAGAGAGTCTATGTCATGATCAAATTTAGTCTACATGCTACCATGGGCCACATGGTACCCATCCTTTCTACCAAGTCATATTTTTACTTCTGTCTAATGACTTTGCTTATGGGTTCTTCCTTTCTGTGTGAGCTTCTCTTCTCATTCCCCCATCCCACATGCATCTCTCTTTCTTGTTCTCAGTTTGAAAGTTTGTTACCTATCACTATGTATTGGTTGCTTTCTTGTTGCTGTGAATAAACATCTGACCAGAAACACCTTAAGGTAAGAACAAGTTTATTTGGGTGTACATTTCAAGAAGATTCATTGTATCACATTGGGGAAGGCAAGGTAGCAGGGCAGTTCAGCTCATCACATTACATAGTCCGGAAGCAGAGGACAACCAGGAAGTGGTGCCAGGCTATTAAACCTCAGGCCTGCACCAGCAGCTGGTTACCAAGTGTTCAAACATATGAACTTATGGAGGACATTGCACATTCAAACCACAGCACACTGTATTAAGTTGTCACATTAACCATGCACAGCTGCTATCTATAAAACCTTTCAATGTTTTCATGAGCTCTGCCTTTCTTCTTTCTTTCTTTCTTTCTTTCTTTCTTTCTTTCTTTCTTTCTTTCTTTCTTTCTTTCTTTCTTTCTTTCCTTCCTTCCTTCCTTCCTTTCTTCCTTTTCTCTCTCTTTCTTTCTCTCTATTTTTGGTTTTCCAGGGTAGGATCTTGCTCTAGCCCAGGCTGACCTGGAATTCACTATGTAGTATCAGAGTGGCCTCAGACTCATGGCAGTCCTCCTACCTCTGCCTCCTAAGTGCTGGAATTAAAGGTGTGCATCACCATGCCTGGCTCATGATATTTTCTTAATCAAAGATATGAGTATGTCTGTATATTGTCTCCATTAAGACAAGATATATATTGCTTTACTTTTTCTAACTATTTAATTTATTCATTTTCAAGCAGAGAGAGAGAAAGAGAGAGAGAGAGGGAGAGAGAGAGAGAGTGTGTGTGTGCAGCACCAGGTCCACCACCTTGTGGGTCTGGCTTACGTGGGTCCAGGGGAATTGAAACCAGGGCCTTAGGCACTGGAGGCAAGTACCTTAACCGCTGAGCAATCTCTCCATCCCTATATTGTTTTACTTTTGAGACATCCTCACCCTTTACCCATGTGTATGGCAGCATGCATATATCTATCCCCTCAATTATTTTTAAGATTCAGATCTGAAATTCTTGTCTCCTCAGCGTTCACATCGTAGGTGTGTGATGAATGCATACCATCCTCAACTAGGAAAATATGCGTCCAAATGAGTGCTTTAAAGAAACGGTTCACAGAAGAGTTTGCTCCTACCTTCATTTGTCCTTAAGGGCAGTTTCTATTTGGCATATCTAAACAAACAACCACGGTGGGTTTGGAGGAATTGAACAGGAAGAAACCTGCTTGGGATTCAAGAGCTTGCAGATGGAGCAGCAGTCTTTGTGTAAAGAGTTACAAGTGAGAAGGCAGGGAAGGAAGAGGGGAGGAAGGAAAAGACTAGACTACCAACCAAACAGATTAAAAAATATAAAGCTTCAACTTAAAAGTCTTAACATTTTAAAAATAGACATAGTTCAAAAGTGCACATTTCTGATCGCACACACACGATTTGAACCATGTCTGTCAGCAGCACTGTGCACATTACAGATCTGTGTCAGTCAAAGCATCAAACACCAGGATCAGGACCTACTGTTTTGGGTGACAGATCTGATCATTTGAGTCAGACAGCAGAGGGTCACATGTCTGCTCCACACCTTACCAGGTGCTTCCCTTCCACCCTTACAAGGCTGCTCTCAGGGAAAGGGTTGAATAATGCCTCTGAGGTTGTTGGCGATTAAATAAGTGAAGCTCCTCACACAGGGCTTGGCACCTAATAAACACTCCATAAATGCTAACCATCACACAAAGAAGGGATCTTTCTGTGTAACCACTGGATGATATTTTCTTCCTTTTAGTTTGCAGATTCCACTGTTCAGTGAGTCTAGAGCTACTTGCTATCTCACAGCAGAGAGCTGCTTTCACGTGGTTTTTGTTTCATGATTTTCCTGGCCATCTGAGGCAATACTTCATCTGATCAATGTGCCAAACTCACTGCCTTGCTCAAAATCAGAAAGACAAGAGTATCCTACTCCAAAACACAACAAAAGCCAGAGAATGAAGTCATTTCCACAGTCAAGAATAATGAGCATATGAACAAAGTGATTTCTGTCACAGGCTAGGTGGTCTTTGAGCAGGTGACCGTGGGGCCCATGTTGGTATTAACTTCACGAGGGTAGGTAAGTCAGCAGGAGTTACTCAATCACTTGACAGAAGTCAATTCAGAAAGCACCAGAAATGCCTGGCTGTAAAGATAATCACGTTAAGAATCAAAAAGGGTCTACCATTCCAGTCATGCTTTTCAAATGCAACAAAATCATTATACCTGTCAAGATTTATGGACAGATGTATTTATGCTGACATTGGACCATAAATGCTTGGAAAAATAAGAGGCCTTGGCTTATACAACAGAGATGTCAGAGTCCATCTCCCCATTCAATAAAAGGATGAAATAGTGCATTATGACAGCTTGGGAACGGACACTATGAGCAGGGTGCTCTCTGGCCCTGGGCCTTCCACAATGTTAGGTGCAAAGAGTTATTATAACCATGAGTGAAGTAGGAAATGGCTGATAGGAGAGATAATGAAGAACGGAATCCCCAAGCACAGAAACAAGTCTGATTCCTTAGACCTCCAAGGGTTTGTGCATTTCTACAAAGAAAGTGAGGGTGATTTGATTAGTGGCGAGTCATCTGAGTGAGGTGAAGCTCTGGTTCTAAGTGTATTAACGAAGCTTATTCTGGTTAGTGAATTAAAGTCAGGGCTTGATTCATACTCAATATACTTGATTCATACCTGGAAGAAATTTGCTTAGCAAAAAAAAAAAAAAAAGGTCTGTAAAAAGACAATTAGATTTATGCTCTAGCATCGGGAATTTGAGAAACTCACAATGACCAAAAGGACCTTAGATGAGTGTCACTAATGTTACGAGATCTGTAGCATGAATAAGTGGGATCTTGACAGTTGAATTTTATTTCTACTTGCTTATTTTTGGACATTGTCCCTTGCATAATCGTACCATCTTACATTCCTAGCCTTATACAATCTATAACTTATTCTCTAGATTAAAGAAAACATCTTTCTATTACAGAACAACTCAACATGAACAGAGGCTTTGTCAGGAGGAAACAAGAGACTTGAATGCAGGCAGTGATCTTCTCCATAGGAAGAGAGATTGGATATTGGGTATTACTTGTGGAGAGGGCGAAGTTGGCACTACCCAGTACGAGGTCTCCGTAAGGTACTGCAGATAGCTTCGGAGGAAAACAGGAGCTCAGCCAGTGTGTGTCCATGCTTCTGCACAAATGCACACACTCCTCTTGAATTTCGATGTGACTATGGAAAATAGGAGACCAAGAGGAGATCTGCAGGGCAGAGGCAACAACTATGTCAACATTTACTCACCCATTCATTCAAGTAGTAATCACAAACACTCACTGTGCTGCAGGCATTACTCTAAGCCTCAGAGACACCAGAGAGGGATATGTCAGGTGACTCGTTTGCTCTCGGGAGTGCATACTCGAGGTGAGTGGCGAGAGCACTTACTGTGTACTGCAAGAGAGTAACATAAGGGAAATAAACGTAGGATGGACAGTTCAGGGAAGAAGCTCTTTAGGTAGGAAGCCTAAGAGAATTAATGAGAAGGTGAGAGATAAGATCTGAAGGAAGACAATTGGATAAGCTAAAGCCTGAGTGTACTAGACAATGGGCCCTGAGATCAACGGACACTTCTTGGAAAAGGAAGGAAGTTGATGACTGACTGAGCAGGTCAAATGGGTAAGGGTGAGTGGTGATTTATTGGCTTAAAAATGTTCGAGGGGTGTGGGGGTGTCTTCCTTCTAACCCCTCTCACCATTGCATTAGGCACCCCAGAATTGCAGAACTATGTTTTCCTTGTGTTTAGTTTCATGTGGGTTCTGGGGATCTGAATTCCAGTCATCAGGCTTTTAACCAATGAGCCATTTCCCCAGCCCAACATTAATCCTTCCTCATTTCCTCGAATTTCTAGCCTGTAGCTTCCAGCTACACTGACTTCCTCCCATCTCCAGCTGCCATGAGACAGCTGAGAGTCTCCCTGGTTCTTTCTTTATCAATTCTGCAATTTACCTTCCACCAAAAAAAAAAAAAAATGTTCGAGGGGCTGGAGAAGTTAGTAAAGTGCTCTCTGTGCAAAGTGAAGACCTGAATTTGATCCCCAGAACCCATATAATAAAGGTAGAGTGTGGTGCTGTGCACTTGGAATCCCACTGCTGGGGAGATGGAGACAGGAGGATCCCTGGGGCCTGCTGGCTTGCCGACTCAGTAGGTTGAGCTGCAGGCCAGTGAGAGATCCTGTCTCAAATAAAATGTTGATGATTTCTTAAGGAGATACCTAAGATTGTCCTGTGGTCTGTACACAAATACTCACATGTACCTGTACACACACACACACACACACACACACACACACACAAGAATTGCAAGAAGCTCTGATTGCTTTGTGAGAGGCTGATGGTGGACAAGTTTAAAATGAGTGCAGGGAGATATGTTAATAATATTCTAGTCATTCAGGCACGAAGATGGCACATTCACCATGTGAAGTTCACACAGACAGAGAGAAATAGATGGGTTTAGGATTGATTTTGGAGTTGAAGCTCTCTGTAGTTTCAGAGTCAGTTTCTTCGGAGGCTTAATGTTTTTCTACCCTGTACCTAAGATTTATATAGAGATGAATGAAATTGTACCCACACAGGATTTTGAATCCTTAGAGGGAAGTAAGGCATTATTATTATTTTCTTTACTCATATTATGAATTTATTAACTTTTAGCTCTGATATTGAGGTAGGTATTTCATTGACAGCTGGGGTCTCATTTAGCTAACCAGGTGCCTATGTTGAACAAAGGTTATATTATTATTAAAGTTATTATTAGAAAAATATAATAGCTCATGTTGAATATCAATAACAAAACCTAATTTCATATGATCCCAGCAAGCAGCTGGAGCAGAGGTAGGTATGCTCAACAAGTGTGTTTCCGATACACAATGTCTTCTTTCCTCAGCAGCTTTACAGGGTTAGAATCTTGAGTGATTCCAGACCTGTTCATTTTGAATGACAGCTATGCATGGTGGCCAAGAGCAGAAATTTCTCCAGCATTCTGGATGAATCTCTCAAGAAAGTGGGGGCCAGAAGGCAAAAGAAAAATATTCCAAATTACCCAGCTCTTACTAAGTAATTAAATCCAGGAAATATGGCTATAGGATGAAGATAATTTTGGGATATATTTGTGATTATTTTTCTAAAAACATAATACATGTAGTAACAATGCACATAGTTTCTTCATAGATTGGCTGTGGACAAAAATCAGAGCTAGTGTATTACCTGAGGATATGCTAATTCCCAGTCTCCTTAGGGCCCCCTTCTCCACAATAGATCATATTGGCCATAAAATTTATATAGAGCACAATTAGTTAAGAGTTGCATTTAAAAAAAATGCCAGAACACACAGACAGAATAAAATATGTCTCTATGAGGCAATGGTACACAGCAACTCTTGATAACCACAATAAAAGCTAACCCATAATATGAACAGGCCCTGTGCTGAGAGCACAGTTACTCTTCCTAGTGTTTACATGCCTCCATGGAGTGCATCCCAAAATGCTGGGACTGAGCGTTCTCTGTGAGTCGGGAAATCAATAAATAGTTGGAAGGTGGCCACTACTAATAGCGTGACCTCAGAAGTCCAGTGGGCTGAGTTGAGTGCCCAACTTTGGACTCTGAATACTTAGATTATCTTCCTGGATCCTCTCCACCATGGCAGACATTATTACTGACTTAGTTGCTGATTCAGTATTCCTTTTTTCTTTTCTTTTTAGTATGGATGTGGGTGAGGTGGGCATGTTTGTGTGTGCATGTTCATGTGTGTGGATGCATACGTATATGCGCATGTGTGTGCGTGTGTGAGTGCGTGCGTGCACATGGAGAGGTTACTTGCAGGTCTTTTTAAAAATATTTTATTTATTCATTTTCAAACAGAGAGAGAGAGAGAGAGAGAGAGAGAGAGAGAGAGAGAGAG
>PVHP010034903.1:0-18723 GCA_004024765.1 Zapus hudsonius
GACCCCCTGAGCCCCGCACCCAACCTCATGTGACCAACCAGACCCCAACCTGAACGTTTTTCCCTTTAAAACCCTGATCTAAACCTGCCTCGGGCGCCTTTTGCCACCCTTGGTGAAAAGTGCCCGGCAGCTCATTTTTTCCTCCTATTAAAAACCTTTCCTTTCAGAGTGGTCTCTCGTGGTCATTTCCATTCTAACACCTCCCAAGTGCTGGGATGAACACATGTGTACATAACAAAAAACGAGACCCAAATACAACTCCATTTTTATATTGGGGGAAGTATGTTTGTTGAAGCAGGGTCTCACTCTACTGCAGGCTGGCCTAGAACTCACAGCATTCCTCCTACCTCACCCTCCCCAGTGCTAGAACTAAAGGAGTCTGCCACCAAGACCAACTTCTTGGGGGAAGCCTAAACATCACAGCCTTGCCTTGGTCCCAGTGATCTTTTCCCAAATACAGCTATGTATCCTGTAAGGTTTTCAACCTCTCTCTTTGTCCAATTTGCCCACTCCCCTTTTATTTTATTTTATTTATTTTTAATATTTATTTGAGAGTGAAAATGGTCACAGCAAACAAATTCCAGACACACAGACCATTTTGTGTGTGTGGCTTTGCTTGTGAACTGAGGAACCAAACTGGAGCAGTCAGACTTTGCAAGTGAGCACCTTTAACCACCAAGGCATCTCTGCAGATCAGGGCTTAGAGCCCAGGGCCTTGAACAACTGAGGCAATCACTGTATCCCTGAGGCCCCAATACTGGAAGGAAATTTTTGGTTGGTAATTTTTGAAAGGGTCCTTACAAAACTTTGATATGTAGAAATACCATGAAGTACCAAAACAAGTTAATTCCTAGTACACTGATAAAAGAAAAAAAGGTTACTTAATAATTGGATGTAGATAGAAATTCTTAATATGATTAAGATGTTGTATCAGTTGGATGGCCAGTTAAAGGCATTTGCTTGAAAAGCCTGCCAAATCAGGTTCAGTTTTCCCAAGTAAAGCCAGATGCATAAAGTGACACATGCATTTGGAACTTGTTTGCAAGGGCAAGAGGTGCTGGCATGCCTATGTGCTCACTTTCTCATGAAACTAAAGCTATTATAGAGATAATTCATCAAGAGTCAATGTACGACCTATGTAATGGGAGAAAATTGTTACCATATATAGTCCACAGAGGTTTAATATTTAGATCTTACAAAGAACTCAAAAACTAAGCAATAAAAAGTCAAGCAACCAACTAAAAAAATGAGAAAGGGAATTGAACAGAGAGTTCTCAAAACAAGAAATTCAAATCTCCAATAAACACCTAAAGAGTTGTTCATTGTCTTTAGCAATCAGAGAAATGCAAATTAAAACAACTGTCACATTCCATCTCACACCAATCAGAATGGCTAACATGAAAATTCAAATGACAAAATATGTTGGTGGGGATTTGTGGTGGGAAACCCTTGTGCACTGCTGGTGAGAATGCATCCTGGTACAGTCACTAGAAATCAGCATGAAAACTTCCAAAATCGGGGAATAGACCTACCAGCTGATCCAGCCTAAATTAGGCAGAGCACTTGAGCTCTGCTAAGAGTTCCCTGGTGTTTGCTGTCTGTCTCTCTGCTTGGATCTTTGAAAGAGAGCCAGCTTCTTCACCATTATGGAACTTCCCCTGGATCTGTAAGTTTCTAATAAATCCTGTTTCTCCAATAAACTGCGTCTGGTTTGGAAGTTCATCCCAGTGGCATGGAGCTATGATGCATATGAATATATTTCAATTTATTTAAGTGTTTATAATCATGTTCATTTCACACAATTGATTACTGGATAGGCCTATTTATAGAGGTTGACTCAAAACTGGGACTTAATATTTGCAAGTTTATATTTTTGGTATACACGAATTTTTATAAATGTACATACTTTTAACATTTCATAAAGGTTTAGCTTAACTTTTTTTTGAGCTAGGGTCTCACTGTAGCCCAGGCTATCCTGGAATTCAGTATATACTCTCAGGGTGGCCTCAAACTCATGATGATTCTCTTTACTTCTGCTTCCCACGTGCTGGGATTAAAGGCATGTACCACCATGCTCTGCTAACATTTACTTTACCTTAGGATAAAGTCATATAGAACCATCTAAAGTCTTTATTAAATATTTTATTTATTTTTAGAGAATTAATGTATTTCTTTTTTAATATTTTATTTATTCATTTTCAAGGAGAGAGAGAGAGAGAGAGAGAGAGAGAGAGAGAGAGAGAGAGAGAGAGAGAGAGAGAGAGCGCACCAGGGCCATCACCTTGTGGCTCTGGCTTATGTGGGTCCTGGGGAATTGAACTTGGGGCATTAGGCACTGGAGGCAAGTGCCTTAACTGCTGAGCCATCTCTCCACCCCCAGCCCACATATTTCTTTTTAAGCAATAAGTCTTTTGGGATATAAGAATCGAGAAAGTCATTTAAATAAAATGCACATTAGGACTGTTTGAATATATATATTTTTAAATAAAATTTAATAGCTTGACTTTTAAAAATACTATTAATAAGAGATATGAATAAGAGTTATTTTGAGTGATTAATCTGATGTACATTATAGGCATTTTGTTTAACATACAGAATTTTATGTTATTGTCTATAAATAGTAAAATGGATAAAGTTTAGGTAAAATACCCAACAGTTAATGTGTAAATTGTATTAGGATTATTTATAAATAACAGATTTTTAGTATTATAAATTAGAGTTATTTCATTTTGTCACAGGAATTGAGGTTATCATAGGATATATAATCTTGATTTTTACTTTTTATTATCATTATTATTTTTAAGTACAAAAGTTATAATGGCTGAGATTAGATTATTTTTATATATAACCTAAATATTAAATATAGTAGTAACCACCTCTATAATTACCATCATTTAGTTTCTGTTTTTACTTTTGAACAATATAAGAAATTAATTATTATTAAATTTATAGCCTTTTCATTACTTGAAATAATCTCTAAATTTATTTGGAAGGGCAAAAGACCTTGGATAGCCAAAACTATTCTAAGTAAAAAATCCTACTCAGAAGGTATCACCATGCCTGACTTCAAAACATACTACAAAGCCATAGTAACGAAAACAGTATGGTACTGGCATAAAAACAGAAAGACAGATCAATGGACCAGAATTGAAGACCCAACTTTAAATGGAAGTAACTTCAGTTATTTGGTCTTTGACAAGGGGGCCAACAATGTATGCTGGGCCAAAGATAGCATCTTCAACAAATGGTGCTGGAGGACTTGGATAAACACGTGTAAAAAAAATGAAAATAGAACCACTCCTTTCACTGTGCACAAAAATCAACTCCAAATGGATCAGAGACATTAATATAAATCCAGTAACCGTGAACACCCTGGAAGAAAAAATAGGAGGAACTCTACAAGAAATAGGAGTTGGAAAAAATTTCCCGAGCAAATCTCCAACAGCCCAGGAAATACAACAAACACTTAACTAATGGGACCTGATCAGGCTCAGAAGCTTCTGTACAGACAAACAAACCATACTCAGAGCCAATAGACCCCCTTCAAATTGGGAAATGATTTTCACTAGCTACAACTCAGACAGAGGCCTAATTTCTAAAACCTACAGAGAACTAAAAAAAATTAATAACAAAAACCCAAAATGCCCCTTCACAAAATGGGGTATTGATCTCAACAGAGAATTCATGGAGGAGGAAACACAAATGGCCTTGACTCATTTAAGAAAGTGCTCAGCATCCTTAAGCATCAGGAAAATGCAAATCAAAACCACAATGAGATACCATCTCACCCCTGTCAGAATGGCAATCATAAAGAAAACCAACAACAATCGTTGCTGGCGAGGATGCGGGGAAAAAGGAACCCTCATTCACTGCTGGTTGGATTGCAAACTTGTTCAACCATTATGGAAAGCAGTGTGGAGACTCCTAGACAGAATGGACATAGAACTACCAATGGACCCAGCTATCCCTCTACTAGGCATCTACCCACAAGAATCCACATATCGATGCAGAAAATTTTGTACAACTATATTTATAGCAGCTCAATTCATAATAGCCAAGAATTGGAATCAACCCAAATGCCCATCCATGGAGGAATGGACAACGAAACTGTGGTATATTTACATGATGGAATTATACTCAGCTGAAAGGAAAAATGACACATCAAAATTTAGGGAAAAATGGTCTGACTTCAAGCAGATCTTACTAAGCGAACACTCAAAAGAACAGAGAATTGAACGCTGCATACTCTCCCTCATATTCAGTCCTTAACCAGGATAACCGTTTTCTTTATGCAGACTAGTAGAAAGAACTGAGAGGTTATGAATGTGGGGTAAGGGAAGGGGGGAGGGGAATGGCTCAAACATGAGGCCAAACCAAATTAGGTTCAAAAACATAAAATCCTCACGAGCATACTGTAACCTAAAGAGTAAGTAGTGGGTGTCAACTGGTAAGAGGGGCCATGAGTAGTAGGGGAGAATGTCTAAGTCTGTGAACAATTGAGCAGTCTGACAGCCCCAGGTCCTGGCCACTGGTTCCTTCCCTCACTGAGCTGTTGACCAAAGTGTCCCATGAGGTTACAAAAACCAAGACAGAATTCTGTCAAGGCTCTTGAATGCCCTCCCCAGGCCCGAGGCAAAACCCTGTTGCTGAAGAAACCACAGAACACCATCGTTCAGCATTGAGAGACTCTTCGAGGTCTGGAATGGTAACCAGCCCCCAGATGGCAGTTAGTGCAGTGCTGGAAGGCACTACACAAGCTGCCAGGGGAAGCTGAACAACGACAGCTGGTGTAAACAGACCACTGGCATGAAACACAGTCTGTGGCCATGAGTAGGCTGACCACACCTCCTACTGGGAGAGAAAAGCAAACCAAGAAAGAAGCACTTGTGCAATAGAGGAGCCTGGGCCTGGGGGAGACAATCAACAGCTATTAAATTCTGCAAAATATTCCACTCAGTGAGGGGGAACCCTTGATTGGAACCAGGGATTCAGGGCGATATGCACTGGATCCCATACTCTTGGGCTCCCAAGTAAAGATGCACTATGCGAGTGACTGCCGGGGAGGCTTTTGAAAATAGAAGCTAGGTAATCTGGATTGTTGTATATGTGTTAATTGATACTGACCTCATTCTCTGATGGAGATTGTGTTTGTATTTTTCAGAATACATCAGGGGAGCTGTGGCCCATATAACCCTACCAACCGACCACAGGCTGAGATCCTGGCATGAGATGAGCCACCACAGTCATACAGGGAAGGATCCGTATGGAATCCCACAGATAATGATTGGATGAACAAGCGACCCACAGCCATAGCCATTCAATCAACAAAGGATAAGCCAGTGAGACAGAAACCAACGAATCTCGACACAAAACCCCCTAAGCTCACAACCCTAAAGCAGCCTCAATACTCATCCACCACGACTCAGGGAACTGAGCGGAAGAGGGGTGGAAAGATTGTGAGAGCTGTGGTGGGGGAGAATATCAGAAACTTGGCAACCCTCAGTAACACACTTGGATCATGAGAACCCGGCTGAAGACTGGGCTATCCATGGTCCCCTACCACAGAGACTGATACAGATGGCCCACAGAGGAGGATATCCAGCTGACTGGGGTTGGGGAAGGGGGGCAACGGGGAATTGGGGATAACAACTCATGGTTGGCCCACTAAACAATGTAACTCATTATGGACAATAAAGAAAAGAAAAAAAAGAAAGTTTTTATTTACTTATAAACCAAATAAACATATAGAGATAGAGGTAGGGAGAGAAAGAGAAAAGGAGAAAGAGAGAGAGAGTGAGAATGTATATACCAAGACCTCTTGACACTGCAAAAAACCTCCAGATACATGTATCACTTTTGCATTTGACTTTGTGTAGGTAAGGGGAAATTCAACCCAGGTCATCAGGTTTTGCAAGCAAGCACCTTTAAAAACTGAGCCATCTGTCCAGTCTCCAATTATAGCCTCTTTAGATATGGTATTTAACTGTAGCTTTATAAAAGAGAAATCAGTAATTAGCAAATAAACTTTGATTTTTAAGATTTAGGGATTTTTTTGTAGTTCACAAATATACATGACTAAAGATTTTAATCCAGTTAGTAATACTATTATTGTGAGCAATTTAATATTAGTTAATTGAATCTAAATAATAATATGAGGTATAGTTGTATAAATGTATTTATTAACTTTTTTAAAACTGTTAAATCTTTTTTTTTTATTTTTTTATTTTTTTGGTTTTTCGAGGTAGGGTCTCACTCTAGTCCAGGCTGACCTGGAATTCACTATGTAGTCTCGGGGTGGCCTTGAACTCATGGCGATCCTCCTACCTCTGCCTCCCGAGTGCTGGGGTTAAAGGCGTGCGCCACCACGCCCGGCCTATTTATTCATTTTTAAGCAGAGAGAGAGAATGCACCAGGGCCACCACCTTGTGGGTCTGGCTTATGTGGGTCCTGGGGAATTGAACCCGGGGCCTTAGGCACTGGAGGCAAGTGCCTTAACCGCTGAGCCATCTCTCCAGCCCTAAACTGTTAAATCTTAATTTGATTCATGACATCATGTAATAAATTAAGATTATTTTTTATATATTGTACATATTTTTAAAAATGTTTATTTTACTTCACAGATATTTTTAGTTAGAAATATTGGAACTCTGTTGACTTAATAGAAAGCTACCAAATGAAGAGAGAAAATATATACATATAAAACCCTCTCTATGTTTGTTCACCTTTTCCTTGTCACTGAGCCAGGTAGCAAAGACTACCTCAGTTGAAGGTCAGGGGAATACATGGTTTAAAGCAGCTTGAGGTCTGAACTGGGGAGCAACCCATTCCCAGAATTCAACTTTCCATGATTTTAGGTAACATATGATGTTTTATCAATATAATGTATAATGGTATTCTTGCTTTAAAGTCTCAATAGTCTTTTTTTAAACACTTTTATTTCATTAGAAAAACATGTCTTTGAGAGTTGGGGGAGGGTCTCAGGTTTATTTCCGAGGCAGTGGACCCCACATTAGGTCCCATGGCAGCCAAGAATACTGAGGTGGAATAGCATTTTTTGTTGTATCTTAGAGAAAGAAAGCCTGTAAAAGGGCATTTTTTAGACTTTAATTAAATGTAGATTAGGGAAGTCTATGGTGAAGATGTTTGATTAACATCTATAAAACAAATGATAATATGTTGAAATGTCTTTTGTTTTTTCAGAGTATTAGCTAGAGACCTTTTGTATATGTTTTATCATTTTATTATTTCACTTTGTATAAAATTAGAGAACCAAAAATTTGTTTTATTAATCACCTAAAATAAAAATATTTTAATGAGACATCTAACTTAAATTTCAATAGTCCAGTTAGCATTTAGTAATTAAGGTTTTATTTTTAAGAAGTTTAAAGAAATAGCAATAAAGCTTGACTTATAATGTAAATACACTCCATTGATATAAAATTCAAGGTCACAATATTAATGAATTTACTCTTCAAATATATGTTTTTGCCTCATATTATCTCTTAGGTCTTTGCCTTCAGAATGCAGGATAGGCATCCAACATTCCCACTACTGTAACATTTAAAAAATATCTTTTTTCCATTGCAGATGTTAGGACATGAAAAGTTCATAAAACTCTACCTCATGATAACATTACCTTGGGATGTATGTTTCAACAGGTACACTTTGAACAGACATAGTAACGGTTTATTTAACTAAATTCTACCCATATAAGTTATAGTTTAGGATTATAGGCTCAAAGGTCAATATTAATTTAAAACTTGCTTCAGCAAAATCACTTACCCAGTTACCCAATATGAGAGATTAAATAGAATATTAAAATTTAAAATTATACCTCATAATTTAGCATATAATATATATAGTTTGTGTTATTTTATTGAAAAAAATTTAAAATATTTTATTTATTCATTTTCAAGCAGAGAGAGAGAGAGAGAGAGAGAGAGAGAGAGAGAAAGAGAGAGCTCACTAGGGCCACCGGTGACCTTGTGGTCTGGTTTATGTGGGTACTAGGGAATTGAACCTGGGGCCTTAGGCACTGGAGGCAAGTGCCTTAGCCGCTGAGCCATCTCTCCAGCCCTTTACTGAAATTTTATTGAAAAATTAATTGATGGGTAGATATATTTTGCTAACTTTTTTTCATTGTGTCATTATTTTATGTGGTGTTTCACCTTTTCAACATTCTTCATATAAACATGACTGTCATAAAAAACTAAAGAAAACTATGGGTATAACCATGGACTTACCACACAATGTCTCTATCTCAAAAATTCATTATTTTTTTGTGCATTTGTGTTATATTATCTGAAAAATTAAAATTTCATTACATTTTTCCAGTACAGTCCTTCATTTACTGTTAACTTTTATTATTTATCACGTGATCTAAATACAGTTCCTTTTCATATCATGCTCCTTCATCTAGCCTCAGGTCAATGTCAAATCGTATCAAATATTTATGAAATTTGTCCATGATATCATATTAAATTATACTTTCATATTTGTAATTCTTTCTAATAATTGTACCATTAATTCGTTCACTCTCCTCATTGACATTAAAAATAACAGTTTCAAGTGAATTCATATAAATTTTTCAAGCGTGTAGACATGAATGTTATAGCGTCTCATAGACCTATGAAATTCACATCCTGCAAGGTTTGGAAACCTTTGGAAATAGCTTGGATTCACAGCTTCTGGGGAGACTCATATTTTTAATGTGATGTCTATATGGGTACACATATTCTCACACACTGCTATGGGAAATGCCATGTAATAATCACTACGTAGGTACAGATGAAATGTATCATTCCATTTTTCAGCAAAACATATTAATGGAGACAGTGCTGTCTGTAATGTTATCAGAAGAGGGAGAGTATCATTTCCAGAGCAGATTTATTTACCATATAAGTAACATGATTAAATTTAGGAAGGAAGAAATTTTTATCTCCTCAGAAATTTTCCAGGTCCTTTCAAGTTCCTTGGGAAAAAAATAAGCATTCCTTAAGCTTTCTCCTCAATGCATATATTTACCTGTCTCATTAGAAATCTCATTTTCTGGGCAACAGGCACAATCAAAACAGCAAGCAGCCTTCCCCTCCTGATGGAATTTTCTGAATCCCAGACTGCATTTCACACTACATACAGAGGGGGGACTCTGTGGAAAGTCAGGAATGAGTCAGGAGTTGATAAATGGTTTAAAATACTTATTACAAACTGTAGTTATTTAAACATACATGACATTAATGTACACATATACATGAATACAATGGACATAATTAATTTGGTATTAATTAATATTTAAATACTTATATACTATGTAAATAGCTATAAATTGTGTAAGATATTTCTTTTGTCCTCAATAAAAAGGAAAAAAAAAGGAGTCAAGGAAACTGGAAACTGAATCCTGAAATTAGATTATGATATCCATCTATAACCTGTTCTTATGCTCAATTATGTTACATGATTTAGGTCATAAGTGAGCATTTTTTATTAGTTCTTTCCTACCTGATTACTTCCTATGGTCCACTCTGTCATGTCTTCTGATATTTGTAGTTTTGGTCCATGTGTAAAATTTATAGAAAACTGGCCAATTTTTGCTTTTAGCTGAATGCCTTTTGGAAGATGCCATAAGTTAAAAATGTCATATCTTATATCTAATTTCTGATTTTTATTCATATTCACCAGGTCACCAATGGGGTTTTTTAATTGTATGTTATTCAGAATATGGTGCAGCTGAAAGAGATGAGCCATTTCACAATTATCTATAGACACATATTAAGAAAGTGAATGAAAGTGGGGACTGCCTCTTATTTTTTAAAGGTGTCCTTCCACTGTTGCATTATTTGAGTGAAGCCATAGTAAAAAAAAAGTTTAAATAATTAATATTATATCTGTTTTATAGTCACAGAACCCAAATGAATATTGCTTAATAAATGACAAGGTTGTTGGATGAATCTTTATTTTTTCATTTCTAATCATTGTTTTTTCCTTAAATATATATTTATTGTCCATAATGAGTTCCATTATTCAGTGGGCAAACAATGAGTTGTTATCCCCAATTCCCCAATGCCCCCCTCCTAATCCCCAATCAGCTGGATATCCTCCTCTGTGGGCCATCTGGATCAGTCCTTGTGGCAGGGGACCCTGGATAGCCTAGTACTCAACCTGGTCCTCCTGTCCCAAGTGTGTTGATACTGAAGGGTGCCATGCTTCTGAATAGTCTCCCCCACCACAGCTCTTACAATCTTTCTGCCCCCTCTTCCACATAGGTCCCTGAGTCATGGTGGATGAGTATTAAGGCTGCTTTAAGGTTGTGAATTTTGGGGTCTTTGTCTCGAAGATCGTTGGTTTCTGTCTCACTGGCTTATCCTGTGTTGATTGAATGGCTGTGGCTGTGGGTCCCTCGTTCCTCCCGTCCTTCTCTGCGGGATTCCATATGGATCCTCCACGTTATGACTGTGGTGGCTCCTCTCTTGCCAGAATCTCAGGTATCGGCCTAAGGTCGGTTGGTAGGGTTAGATGGGCCCCAGCTCTCTCTCTGCATCCTGAAAAATACAAGCACAATTGCCTCCTGCGAGCTCTGGACAACGCTGGTGGCTTCCAGTCATTTGGATCCTGTGCTTGGAGGTGCCTGGAATTCAGTGGGCGGTCGCAGCTTGTGTCCATGATCTGGATCCCTGCTGAAAACCCTGGCCCTTATTTCCCGAGGTGTGCGCTGTGTCTGCTAGTCAGCCATCTTCCCCGGAAGTCTTCTGGATGAATCTTTATATATATATTGTCCATAATGATTTACATTATTTAGTGGGAAAACCATGCGTTGTTATCCCGAATTCCCCAATTCCCCCCTTCCCCATCCCTGATCAGTTGTATATCCTCCTCCGTGGGCTGTCTGTATTAGTCCTACTGATTTTTATGTTTTTTCTAAGCATTACTAAGAAATTCAGGACCAAACTCCTATAAGATTTTTCAGAATTACTTTAATCCCCTTGTA
Organism: Zapus hudsonius; assembly: GCA_004024765.1. NCBI lineage: Eukaryota > Metazoa > Chordata > Mammalia > Rodentia > Dipodidae > Zapus > Zapus hudsonius. The sequence goes on from PVHP010034903.1 coordinate 10,985, forward strand.
CCAAGTATCCATCACATTAGTAAATGTGTTTTTTAACAAGAATGAAAGGTGTGTGTCCAATTTTCTACGCCCCATGCAATTTTCATAACAATTGTGCAAGATAATGTTACAAATATTAAAAATTATTGGTTATGAGGATGTATCCTATCACAGTAATAATTGATATTAGTTTGCCACTTCTATTTTCAATTCCACTGTGTTTTTTTGTTTATGTGCAAAACCACATCTAAATATCATTCCAAAGATGTAAAAATGCAGAAATTCTTAAATTTGAAGATTGGTTTCCTGACAACATACATAGAGCAAATATGGCACCCTCAAAGAATATAACTTTAATGACAGTGAATGTCAAATGTTGGAGAGCAGGAGAGATCGCTTAAGGTTTAAGGCACTTGCCTACAAAGCCTAATGACCCATGTTTGATTTACCAGTATCCACATGAAGCTAGCTAGGTGCACAGGGTGGCACCACTTATCTGGAGCTCTTCTGTAGTGGCTAGATGCTTTAGATTGCTCATGGTTTCTATCTCTCTCTGTCTCTCTGTGTTTCTGTTTCTCTTCTGTCTATATATCACTGCTAGTAAATAAAAATAAAATTATGTTGGAGAGCACTTTCCCTTCCCACAATCACTGTGTTTTCCATCATCACTATTCATGTATTGGACATCTACTTGTTGAAGCAGCAGCTCATCAAGAGAGTGGGCCACAGCATATGCAGCATTGTAGATATTGTAACTTGTCTCACTCATGGCCACAGTGTGCATTTTTATCCATTCGAATGATGTGATAGATGAAAAGTTAGACAGCATTTTTCCATTCAGCAGCTGATGCTGAACAGTTAAAATGCATCCAACCCAGATATTCCTGAGAAATATGTTTTGCATTTTGGGAATTATTTAGTCTTTTGATAAGGTTTTTAAAACCAGTAATGCCACCACGCTGGTGTGAAAAAGTGAAAGACCTCTGGAGGGTGTAATGGACTAAGGCACTCTTACTTATGATAATGTCCCACTGTGTGGTGGTGACCCAGATTTTCTGTGAGCCTAAATCTTCCCATATTTTCATACTTACACCTAGCGTAGAGATTATGTCACCATAAATGACAATAACATTTGCTGAGGATGTCACAATTTGGTTATAATACCTTTCCATTTTTATCATGTTTGACTGCATGTTTATGGGGACTTCATTCACAAAAGCTAAGCAAACACCCTTTCTTTGCATCTCTTCTCTCAAGTCTGAGAGAAACTGATCAGCCCCCCCAATCTGTTTTAGGTGAAACTTTTTGGGTCATTGGGTGAGAGAATGCCCTAATCCTCAGACACATAAGAAGGCTTGCCCAAACAGTGGGCAATATGGTTATTGGAAGATGGACTCTCCAGCAGTTTGCCCTGGTGGTTTGCTTGCCTCACAAAGCTGTCCCCTCATGCCTTAGTCCAATAGGGAGGCCTGAGGTAAAAGGCCCAGCTCAGGTTGCAAACTTGCTCGAAGGAAATGAGGTTATAAGGAACAGTAGCCGGCAAGAGATTTGTCTTTTGTTGGACACCAGGGTGAGTTACTCACTTCTAAACTCTTGGCCAGGACCTTGCATGACTGAAGATATCACTATTATGGGAGTCTCAGGTACTTCTTACAAACTACTCTACATTTAGCCTTTTCTTTATCATTTTGGGGATTTTACTCACTCCTTTCTCTTAATGCCCCATTTTCCCACACCTCTTTTAGGCAAGGACCTCCTCTTCACACTCAAAGTATCCCTCTATATTCCTCCTTTAAAGGCCACCTCTATTTTTTTTTACTTCAAATGGAGTCAAATTTGGAAAAGATTAAAGCACCAAACGGCCATTTCTCCTCTACCTGCCTTTAATCCTCTAATATGGCACAACTCCAATCCTGCCATTTCTTTCCTCCATCCATATGTCCTCATTCTTCTCAAAGATCCCCACTGCTTTGTTACTCAAGATCAATATCCCTTACCTCATGCTACCCACCAAGATCTGAAATCAATAATCCAGTGTCTGCTCTCTACCACACTCCTCACACCAACTCCCCCCTCCCCCATCCTAGTTTGGGAATAAATAAAACCCATTAACTACTACCAGTTAGCTAAAGACCTTCATGAAATTAACCAAGCCATTACTCCTATCTTTCTATTCATAGAAAACCCCTACATAGTGCTTTCTTCCACTTCCTCACTTTTCAGTATTTGATTTAAAAGATGCATTCTTTACTCTTCCTTTTTACCCACTCTCCCAATTGCTTTTTGCATTCAACTAGGAAGACCATGACACTCTCCAAGCCCAACAACACACATGGGCAGTTTTACCCCAGGGGTTCTGAGACTGTCCTCACTACTTGGCTCAGGCCCTCCAGAGAGACTTAGCTTCACTGGATCTTAAGCCCAGTTTTCTCCTAATGCATGATTTCCTCCTCTGTAGGCCCACTGGTGGAATGAATATACAACATGCACCCATTTTACTGGTCTCAAAATCAACATCTACACTGGCTCTAAGTACACATACAACATCATACACTCAAACATTCTTATTTGGAGAGAGAGAGAGGTTTCCTGACCCAAAAGGGCTCCTCCATTATTAATTCATCTCTCATCCAGGAACTCCTAGGCTCAGGGCTGTTGCCCATGCTGTCATACATCGAAAAAGCGACCAGTGGAACAAAAATTACATATCTCTTCTTAATAATCAGGCTGATTCCCTCACTCTTAAAATACTCACCACAAGCCCCAGAAAACTCAACTTTACTTCTAGTACAGAGTTCTCAAAATATTCCTCAATTAAGGAAGTCCTTTCCTACCTCCACTCCATATTTCACCCATTTAATAATGCTTTGCTCTTTTTCCATCCAAAACTCCTACAATCTCACACCTGATGATAAGCTTTTTCTTTGGAATCTTACCACTTCCTGTAAAACACACCAAAGAACTAACCAAAATTCTATCATACATCCTCCACAGTTCCCAACCCATGAAATGGGAGGCACTTCCCCAGCCATGACTTTATACACATGCCTGCAGTCATATGGGTAAAATATCTCCTAATCATTTTTGACCCATTTTCAGGCTTGGTTGAGGCTTAGCCCACCAGTTACAAAAAGGACTTCCACTGTGACCCAATTTCTTCTTACCAAATTAATTCCTTGATTCAGTTTGCCTTCCTCCTTACATTCTGACAAAAGTCCAGAATTCATCTCAAACATAACTCAAAATGTAGGTTCTGCTGTTGGAATATCATGGAAATTTCACATCCCTTACCATCCTCAATCCTCCTGGAAAGTAGGAAAAACAAACAGGTCACTCAAAGAGATCCTAACTAAATTAACTTTAGAATTAAAACAAGACTGGTAAAGCTCCTGTCTCTAGCCCTTCTCAGTCTACACATTCTTCTTTGGAAACCCACTAACCTTAGCCCATTCAAACTGATGTATGGCAGACCCACTGCTCCCCCAGGATTTCTGCCCACAGAATCATGCCTGCCCTCCACCCTTGCCCAAGAGTTTCTCTCTTTTTTCAGAACTGAACTCTGGAAGACTGCTGGCCTAAGCCTTTCCAAACCCATGCCCAATGCCCCACTTCCCTCTCTCAACATTGGCAATTTTGTGTACATTTCTTCTAACATTCCATCTTCCCTACAACTCAAATGACAAGATCCACACAAAGTTATTCTTCTCACCCTTACTGCAGCCAAACTTCAAGACCTAGTTCCTTGGTTTCATCTTTCATGCCTCAAAAAGGCACTGCCTTCTTACTCTTCCACAGCTTTGGGTCCCACCAAACTCAAAATTTATGACTCCCTACCATTCAGGAGAGACCTGCAAATGACATATAACATTGCCTTTTTCAGATCCATCAAATGTCTCTGAATCACCAGCAGTTCTTCCTCTTTCTGACAGACCTCCTAACAGATGCCTGGTTGACCCCCAAACCCATCACCTTGTTTGACAAGCTAATAGAAGCCATCAAGATCCTGTAGCTACAGGGGACCTTCATGTCATTCCAACCACATCCAATCGAGTTCTTTACCCTTGTTCACTCTTTTATCCTTCTAGGGAAACAATCCCTCTGTGGTGCCTTGATCCCCTTACATCTTGCACTCTTCCTCCTAGTTTTCTTTGTGCTTTATAGGATTCATTATGGTAACATCCCCAGATGGAGCCTGGACAGAGAAAGCCATTCTCAGCTCCCTACTATAGGGCTATATTATGGGACCCCTAATTCAAAAATTCCACCCCTAGTTTTAACTTCCCTGTTATCCCTCCTCCTCCTGTCAGCCAACTCCCACTCCTCCCCCAACAGGTCCCCAAACTAGTTTGGGAAGCTATTCTGCTGGCAGATAGTGCCATCCTTGATAAAACCACATGCCCTCAACTGGAACCTGCACTCTCTCCTTCCTATGGTGCTGAGATCACAAAAATGGCCAACAAATTTTCCATCTCTGAACAAAAGAGCAAAAATGTTGCCTCTCTGAAACTTTCCCAGAGAATGCTGAATATGGTAGTGCTTAAGGAGGCACCAGGGGAGATGGGGATACACAGCCCATGGATATGTACTAAGAATTTATTCTGAAAATGGTGGTAAGTCTTGATCATTTCTCTGCTATTGGTCATGTGTAGGCTTTCCATTCCCAGAAGCATGGTGAGGGCCTCCCTTAAAATGAATTTGAGTCTCTATCAAAGGTCACAACCAGCCTGATAATAGTGGTCTCACAAAAAGAATTATCTGGGACCTTTCAATAGAGGACCCCTCAAATTGGATAACGCTAGATTTTGGTGTTGGATGGGCTCTAAAATATTGTATGTCAGGGGGATGGAACCCCTTAGGACCTTCCCACTAGAAATCAAGGCAGTCAACATCTTTACCCCTCTACATAAAGTCAACATATTAGTTCCCTGGGACACACAATCAGGGGGGTTTGATTCAAAACATAGCCAATGCCTTCATGAGTCTGTTTGACTGCTTACAGAGAAGCTACCACTGGCAAACACTAGCCACAACCTTATCAATTAAGCAGACCTTGATCTGAGATGGGATTGCTGGATCTGCCTCAGGGCAGGACAGATTTCCTCTATGGGAATAGGACTATCCAACCTTACTTTCCCTAATAATACCTATGAAAATACGTAGATGGGCCTCTGGTCCATGTTATTGGGGAACCATAATGTATAGGCTCCTCCTCCAACTGTACTCATCTACCAGTCAATTCAATGGCACCTGAAGGAACTTAATTTGCCTGCCCTGATGGGACCCACACATGCTACTCTGGAGGACAATATGTGGTTTTTTTTTTTTTTAAGCACCTGACATAGATATTCTCTGTGAAATGAAGTAAAATAATGTCTTGTGTCCACCTCAACCAGGAAGAAATGAAATCCAGTCTTACTTCCTGTGTTACTCAGTTCTGCACTAACTACCGCATTGGCAATTTGTGCAGTGGCCATTAGAATCCAGCAGGTACAACGCAGTCAATTAATGTATCAGGTAAAAAGGGACCTTTCCCTGGTAGAGGAATCCATAACTCTCCAAAACCAGCTTGACTTCTTAGCCAAATTAGTACTACAAAACAGAAGAGGACTGGACCTGATGACAGCTGAAAAGGGGGGAATTTATGTCTTCTTAGGTGAGGAATGCTGTTTCAATTCCCACCAGTTGGAAATAGTCAGGGAAAGTGTCAGACAGCTCTTGGAAGACATCAAAATCAGTTATAACTCTGTTAAACAATCTCAATGGAGAGAGACTTGGATTTCATGGAGTCCCTAGCTAGGCCCTTTTGTGGGATCCCTCATAATGATCTTACTAATTCTCTCTTTGGGCCCATGCCTTTTCAGATGTTTTTTTCTGAATTTATTCAGGAGAGACTGAAAGCCTTCACCTCACAGTGAGTGACTGAATTCTTCATGAATTTTGATTTCAGATATCATTCCCCCCCCCACTGAATCTCTATGCCTGCCTCTCTCTGGATCTTACAGAGTCCTCTCTTTGAGAATTCTTGTTCCTTTATGTCAGCAGGGAATAGTAAGAGGATTCTCCATCCACAGCCACCTGTCCATTTGCTGTGATCAGTCTCCCAATTTTTTTTATCTTTCCAGAGACAGGAATGAAGGAACACATCTCTTCATATAATTCCCATTCCCCTGTGTGCTCCCTAGAAAGCCTGAGGAAATGTTTACCTCTGATAAGCTCCATTTGAAAGAATCTAACACAGCCCCAGAAAAAATTTCTAAAGTGCCCAATTGTCCCCTATAGATGGCTGCCCAGGACATCTCAGGCATGTGAAAACTTCACCTGTGAAGTCCATTAGAAAATCACAAAAAGGTCTTTAAATACCCACTTCAAAGCTTCCCATGGTGGACATAACTTTAAATTCTGTAGAAGTCTGCTTACTTTCTGCTGAGTAAAGTCAGTTCCTTGCCTGAGTGAATCCAGAGTCCAGTGTACTTTCTGTCCCACTTTCCTTATATATTGTTTTTTTATTTTGGCATTCAATTTCTTTTGTCTCATCTATGATTTCATTGGAGGCTTGATTGTGGGACTAGGAAAACTTGGTTGACATCTTTTTGTTTCTTTTCTTTTTATCTGGGAAGGAGTGTGCATTAGTTTCTACTTAATGAGGGTGAACATTTTATTTTATTTAGGAGCAAGCAAGAAGGTGGCCTATCCTACTATCACATGAGAAGGTAACCCACAAGGCCTTTTTTTTAAATCAGAACAGACATCAGTGTGTAGGCTTACCTCATAGGAGCATTTGAAAAACTCAATTCATTTTTATGTTTTCAAACTCAGCAGTCATTTCAATCCTCTCTGTATTCCATGGGAGGCACAGGGTCATGAAATGCGGTTAGGAATCACTGCACCTGGGACCTCCCCACTGACCAGGGAGGTCTTGTGCAAGGCAGGGTCCTATGAGTGTGGGAAGATCAGTGTAGGGTCCTCAAATTTTATAGCACATGGACAAGAATTACAGACCACTATAACTATTAAGCCAATCAAGAGTCCTTTATTAAGCAGGTGGCCAAGATGGGCTCATGTTTGAAAGAAATTTCAATGTAGAAAGGAGGTTGAAAAGGGTTTATAAAGTAAAAACAAAAGAAACAAAAAAACCAAAATTACATCATTTAAACACTATTCCAGGTCAGGTCCAGAAAAAAGAAATTATAATTATGTCATTCTAATGTTATTCTAGGTACAGGCCAGATAATAGAAGTTACAGTTAACCAATTACTTAATACCATAAATACATCAAGCCAGGGACATAGAAGTAACAGTTAAACAATATAAATATTGTTACAGCAAAAAAAGATGAACACCGGAAATCTCTAAAAATAATAACAGCAGGTAAAACAGGGGTAACTGTGTAAGATATTCTTTTAATCAGGTTGTAGTTTTCAGAAGGGGAGAGCCCCACAAAATTGGAGTTAGCTAAAACAAAATGGAGTTGTTTTGGGCAGTTCATGATTGTAGTACAGAAGCTGATCTTGTCATGTCTATTTGGGATTAAGTGGTTCTTGTGTTTGAATGTCTCTCCATGTTGGGAAAATTCTGTTCTCTCATTTTAATAAAAGTTTTGTCTAAGACAAGAGATACTATGTCAGCTCCTTCTTTTACCCCTTGTTATTCTTAGATTTGTTCTCTTGAGTATATTCATTATTTCTTGAAAATTGTTTCGGATCACTGATATTTTATAAGGATCCATAAAAGATAGGAAAACCTCAAATAATACATTTCAA
>PVHP010034904.1:0-18838 GCA_004024765.1 Zapus hudsonius
ACAGTGAGCCTGTTTAGAAAACAAACAAAACAAACACAAACAGAAAACAGTGTGCTCTTTGATATCTGTTTCACTGAGTTGATCAGCTTTGTAATACAGTAATTTTGTGACACTGAAATTGCATTGCATAAAAAGAGATACAGAAAGAAAAACTAATCTTTTAGAATTACATAAGGGTTAAGAGAAGGCATAAGATACAGGGTAAGTAATTGCAAAATAACTTGTAATATTAAGCATGAAAAATTATCAATTATCTATACATTGACCAATCTATCTATTTAGCAGGTGTTCGATTTTTTACCATTTTACAAAACATTTTCAATGTGGACAATACCATATTTCTGTCTACCTGCCTATCTAACCCTCAGTGTCCACCTGCTTTCTAGACCATTAAAAAAGACAATAAATATGGACAAACTCATACTGTCCAAAGTCAACCTAAGTTTCTTATGTTAGGAGCTCAGGAAATTTTAGATACCACCTGACTATGCGGTTCCCTGTGGTACACTTCGTGGAAAATATCTATGTGAGTAACAGTGTTTTCACCACATGGTGCTAGAAACGCACATCTGTGGAGTACAATAAACTTTCCTCTCTTTAGGAAAGATCTCCTTTGCGGAGTGGAGAATATCTACTGAGCACCAGCATCTGTATTTTAGGATGGATATCCAGTTGGTTTGTTAGGCCTACGTCTTGTCATTTTACTTTCAGGAAGGGTTAATACGACAGGAGCTACTCAACGAGGGAAGGAAAACGAAAAAGAACATAAAACAGTGTACATTTCAGTGTAGCTCAAAAAGAGATGCAAAGGCCCAGAAAACTCGGATGTTAGTGAGGAGTTGGTCATTTCACTTGGTAGAAACCCTTAGCTGGAATCCCACAAAGGCATCTTGCAATTATATCTAGATGGCTGGCTGGAGCTATTGAACAAGGACTTACAATACTGAGAGCAAAATGCTGAGAGAACTCTGTGGCTGTAATGAGCTTTGTTATTTTGGAGAGTTTTTTTTTTTTCCAAGGTTATGTTATTAGCCATCTCGGCTAAAGGGATTTGCCTCAGAGCCACAGTATAAATCATCATTAGAGTTGGTTGTGATAGTTACTAGGTATTAATCCTCACATTCCATCCTGAAATGTCTTCCTTTGCTTACTTTCTCTGCATTCATCGATCATCAATCACAGAAACAGCTTGGCCATTTCTCTTTGTCTTGCCTCAGTGAACTCCTACTTGTGTTGACTGTTAACCTCTCCCTGGAATGCACATGGCCTCTGAGCCTCTCTGGGCCCCTATTCACCTCTCTCAATGAGCCTCCCTTCCTGGCACTGAGCTGCAAGGCAACATTTTCCATCTGTTGAGTGAAGAGCATGACATAGGCAGTTTGATATGGTTTCAGAGACCACAGCAAACCAGCGATGCACGACTCACTTTTATTCCACAAGCCTGTGAGAGCCCGAAGGGAAGAGGAGCTTTTCTGCTAGGCTGAGCAAAGTTTGGCATTCAGAGACAAACGTTCCTCCCTGAAACACTCAATGTGTTTCATATTCAAGCCAGAAACATTGCGGCCTAGAATAATCTCAAGATACATCTAATCATCTAATCGGAAGTTATCCTGAAACATGTGCTCAAACGTCTCTTTCATAGACCAGCTGCTTTCTCTCCCTGCGGTGTTTACAGGGTGGGGGATCAGCCTGGGTCTGTTATGCAGTAGCAAGGAAGTGTGGTGTGTTCCAGAAGAGCCTAGGAGGTCTTTCAGGGAAAGAGGGAGAGGGATTCATCATGAGGTCAGATAAATCTTGGTCTCTGAGGACATCGCATCCTCAAATTTGGGAATATTTTTGTTTATAAAGCATTTTAAAAAAATTGTCTCATGGCTGCTACTTCTCAGGAATGTTTGTTGGAAAACAGTTAAGATAGCATTGCTAAGGGTATGAAGATAACTTTCAGAAGTATTTTTGTAATGTTACATGTTTTTAAAATAATACAGATAATTTTATCTTCATATACTCAACTGAAAATTCCATTGGTAGTCTTAATAGTATTACCTCTGAAAAGTAAAGTAAGACCAACTTGACCTTGATAAGAGAAAATGTTATTTAATAATTCTTATCTGTTCAAAAGACTCTTCATGACTAGACCTGAACTCACTCCTGTCAAATGGTCTGTGATGGTTAGATTTTGTTGTCAATTTGATCTTTTAAATTAATTCTTGGGTGGGTCTCTAAGGATATTTATAGGAAGGTAGCCTCTCAGTAGGGGGCAGGATGTAAGGAAGCTCAGGTGAGCTAGAAATTAACATCCTTTCCTGTGTGGGCAGTGCAGGAAGGAAATTTCAGACTCAGGAAGCCATTAAGTCCGGGATAGGGTTGCAAGACCTCACTCTAAGGCTATATAAGGGGGAAGGATATTTCCCTCCCTTATCCCCCTGCCTGTTTGCTGTTTTGTGTGTGGTGTTGGCGATGGGTTTCTCTGTGCTTGGACCTGTGAAACCTGGCCAGCCTCTTTCCTGGCTATGGAATTTCCCCTGGACCTATAGCTTCAATAAAACCTTTTCTCCCATAAACTGTGCCTGGTTTGGAGATTCATACCATTGAATGTGGCTGATAGGGACATGGCCCAAACACCAATCAGAGAGCAATTGATTACCCCCATGACTATGTGCCACTATTGAACTCATGGTTACATCTTGTCTGGCTGGTTGATTTCATAGCACACAGGATCTACTGTTTGGTCACACTGTTGATGACTCATATCCCCTCACAGCTCACATAGACCTTTCTAGAACTTTGACAGCTAGAGGGCAAGGAGATGACTTCCATCTCAATTCCAGATTGATGTCTCAAGCTGTGAACACAGCCTGTAGTGTTTTCGGGTCTTACCATTTAATTCTTGTAACAAAGTACTTTGGCAATTGGTTACATTATTTGGTGGACCCCATAGACATCTCTGACCAACAGCTCACTGGGAAAATGATACATATCTGGCATTGAGATTTACCAGGAAAAAAAACATGTTTTTAGTGTCTAGCTGTTTTAACACAATTAGGGTATTTCTGTGCAAATTTATCTCTCAAAAAAGTTAAAATTTTAAATTAGATAAGGAAGAAGCAATTTACTATTTTTAAAATATTTGATTTATTTGCAAGGGGGAGAAAGAGAATGAATGAATAGGTGTGCCCATAGCCTCTTGCCACTGTAAACAAACTCCAGGTGCATGCACCACATTGTGCATTTGATTTTATGTGGGTACTGGGGAATGGAACCTTCGCATGCAGCCTTTGCAAGCAATGACTTTAATAGTAGAGCCTTCTCCCAGCTCTACTAATGTTTCATGCTAGTTTTGGTGTTTAAAATGAATCTAAATTCTTACATGCTATCTACCTTTTATCTATCTAGTCGTTTTTAGTTAGGATTATTTATTATGCTTTCAGTCATTAAAAATTACTTTGAATAATTGTTTCACAAAATATAGGTGAAATTTAGCTGGAGTACCATTGAACAGTGATCTTGTTAGTAAATGAAACTAAGCTTTGAGGAAGTAACTGTAAACCTTGAAAAGAGAAAGTAAATTAAAAACAATTCTATTTATGTTTTTGAGCCAGAGATATTACAAGGTTTTCTCTACTTAAAATTTATATAAAGTGTGTTCTCTTTTATTCAATAAATAATAATGGTTACCTAGACATGTAGTGCATTTATGTATTTTGTTAAATATTGATTTTTAAAAATTGTGTTTTTGCTTATTTCAATTATGTAAAATCCCAAAATGTTTTGGTTTCTCTTCACTTTAAAATGTAAAATTTGCATATGAAATCAAAGTTGCATATCTTTACAAATACAAGTTTATGACAATGTAATTTGCCAATAAAGCCTTCATGTGTAGTATGCTGTCTATAACCACAGAGTCTACTGACTATTTTTAAAATTCTTTTAATTATTCACAAGCATAAAATATGTCCCTTAACTCTAGTCTTTCTTATTTCTATTACATCCTTTATTTTTACTTAGAGGAACATTTCAAAGACACAAACAATAATATAATACAGGTTTCGAAGTCCTTCATGAGCTCCATGACTCCCATAATTTGAAAAGTGTTCATGTAGCACTATAGATTGTCTTTGGCATGGTTCCTATCCAGTGCTCTTGTCTTAACACCACTCCAGATACTCCACATCCAGACAGCAAGACAGTCTCCTCTTTTAATGGGTAGATTTACTGAAGAAAGCAATGTTAGGAAGGACTTTTATAAGAGAACTTGACCTGAAAGGCCAAGGAGGAAAGGGTCAAGCAGGTACGTACAGCAGGAGCCCTCAGCTTGGGCCAGGAAGACCGGGCTGAGTACTAGGCTATCCAGGATCCCCTGCCACAAGGACTAATACAGACAGCCCACGGAGGAGGATATCCAGCTGATCGGGGATGGGGAGGGGGGGAATTGGGGATAACAACTCATTATTTGCCCACTAAATAATGTAACTCATTATGGACAATAAATATATATTTAAAAAAAAGAAATAAGGAAGGCAAGAGCTGAAAGATGTGGGTAGAAAAGAGAAGAAAGAGTGTGCCATGAGGGAAATGGATGTAAACTGGAATGTAATGGAAGGTATTCCTATGGGTCTCTTTATTATAGTCTTGTAGCTTTGGAAGGCATCTCAGAAATAAGAGATTAGGAAATTCAAATAAAGGAAGGTTAGAAAAATAAAAACAAGGTATAAATAGATTAACCAAATGCTACTCATCCCCTCGAGAATCTTTCTGACTTCTCTCTCTCTCTCTCTCTCTCTCTCTCTCTCTCTCTCTCTCTCTCTCTCTCTCTGCAACAGAATGAAATCATGGGTTCAGCAAAGCAGAATAAACAAGAGAAGGAAGAATTTATGCTCCCCACACACCTCCTCATGGTGGGACAACAGGGGTTCTTTCCTAAGAGTGGGGATGATGCCACATGTTGGAGTAGAGGGAGAAGCCTGTCTATATTCTCTTCTTTTTACTCAGCATCTGTTTGTTGAGCATAGTATTTTACACATGCCACTCACAACCATACCATCTTGGCCATCCATGGTTTAAGCTGCTTCTGCCCTGGCTCTTGTTCCTTGGTTCCTGTAGAAGAATTAGCACCACTCTAAGCGTGAAGGCTTCTACCTAATCTCTCCATAACCTACAGTGAACTCAAAAAAATTAATAGCAAAAATTCAAACTGCCCTCTAGCAAAATGGGGCACTGATCTCAACAGAAAATTCACAGAGGAAGAAACACAAATGGTCTTTACACACCTGAGAAAGTGCTCAGCATCCTTAAGCATCAGGGAAATGCAAATCAAAACCACAATGAGACACCACCTTACTCCAGTCAGAATGGCAATCATAAAGAAAACCAACAACAATAGTTGCTGGTGAGGATGCGGGGGAAAAAGGAATCCTCATTCACTGCTGGTGGGATTGCAAGCTAGTTCAACTGCTTTGGAAAGCACTGTGGAGACTCCTAAACAGAGTGGACATAGAATTACCAATGGACCCAGCTATCCCTCTACTAGGCATCTACCCATAAGATGTCACATCTCAGCATAAAGACATTTGTACAACTGTGTTTATAGCAGCTCAATTCATAATAGCCAAGAATTGGAATCAACCAAAATGTCCATCCATGGAGGAATGGATAACAAAACTATGGTATATCTACACAATGGAACTTTACTCAGCTGAAAGGAAAAATGAAATACCGAAATTCAGAGAAAAATGGGCTGACCTGGAGCAGATATTAAGTCATACGCTGCATATTCTCCCTCATATGCGGCTCCCAACCAGGGTGACTTTAAACTCTACATAGACCAGTCAGGAAAAGTGAGAGTTTATGAGAGAGGGGTAAAGGATGGGGGTAGGGGAAGGGGCTGACTTATGCAGGAAGCTAAAACAAAAGTGGTTCAAAAATTATAAAATCCTTACAGGCATACTATAACTTAATGAGCAAGTAGTGGGCTTCACCTGGCAAGAGGGGCAGTGAATAGAAGTGGAGAGAGTCTAAGCCTGTGGAAAATTGATCAATCTGGCAAATCCTGGTCCCAGTCACCGGCTCCTTATGTCACTGACCTGTTGACCAAAGTGACCCATGAGGTCTCCAAAACAAGGCAGGATTATGTCAAAGTGCTTGAATACCCACCCCAGGTCTGAGGCAGAATCCTGTTGCTGAAGAAACTACAGAGAGCCAGCTATCAGCATTGAGAGACCCTGCAAATTCCAGAATGGTAACCATTCCCCAGATGGTAGTTAGTGCAGGGCTTGAAGGCACTGCATAAGCTGCCAGGGGAAGGTGGTCAATAACAGCTGGAGTAAACAGAGACCAATGACATGAAATGAAGTCTGCCACCAGGAGTAGGCTGAAAACACTGCCTACTGGGAGAGAACAGCAAACGAAATGAGCACTTGTGCAATGGAGGAGCCAAAACCAGGGGGAGGCATTCAACAGCTTTTAAATTGGCCAAATAATCCACTCAGTGATGGGGAGCCCTTAATTGGAACTGGGGACTCAGAACACCAGGAAACAGAATCTTAGGCCCCCAAAGAGAAATGTACTATATGACTGATTTACATAGAGCTATTAATAGTATCAGAAATGTGTATCTAGGTTAGTCTATACTGATCTCACTCTCTGATGGAGATTGTGTTTGATCTTTCAGAATGCAGAGAGAGAGCTATGGATCCTCCAACCCTACCAATGAACCACAGGCCGATAGCTGACACCTGGGCAAGAGATGAACCACACCAGATCTACCATGAAGGATCCATATAGAATTCTGCAGAGAGTGGTGGGTAAGAAAGAGGCCTATAACCACAGCCAATAAGTCATCACAGGATAAGTCAGCCAGCCAGCCAGACAACAACGATTTTCAATGCAACCTAAAGCAGAAGTACAGAGACCCCCTAAGAGCTCAACAATATAGCAGTCTTAATACTCACTCACCATAATTCAAGGAACTGAGCGGAAGAGGGGGTGGAAAGACTGTAAGAGACATGGTGGGGGAGAACCACCAGAGACATTGCCCTCCTCAGAAACAACATAAAAAAGGGGGTGGAACTGGGTTGACCCCTAGGCTTTCCATAACCCCCTACCCCATGAACTGATCCAGATTGCCCATGGAGAAAGATATCCAGCCAATTGGGGATAGGGAAGAGGGAAATTTGGGAAATGGGGATACCGACTCATTATTGGCCCATTCAATGTATCTTAATACGGACAATAAAAGAAAAATAAATAAATAAAAATATTTTTTTTTCTGGTATTGATTCTTTATTTTATTTTTTATTTATTTATTTATTTTTTTTAAAATATATATTTATTGTCCATAATGAGTTACATTATTTAGTGGGCAAACCATGCGCTGTAGACTTTCCAGGGGCTGTTTAGGTGATAGTTTTGTAGAATTCCTTATCATTTAATTTTAAGTTTTTAGCTAGTTCAGTAAAAAAATATTTTTATGTGAATATCCAATCCACCTTAACTTGCTCTACTTTTGTTGACTAGGCTATATTCTTTTTTTAAAAAAATATTTTATTAATTCATTTTCAAGCAGAGAGCGAGAGCGAGAGCGAGAGCGAGAGCGAGAGCGAGAGAGAGAGAGAGAGAGAGAGAGAGGAGAGAGAGAAAGAGAGAGAGCGCACCAGGGCCACCACCTTGTGGGTCTGGCTTATGTGAGTCCTGGGGAATTGAACCTGGGGCCTTAGGCACTGGAGGCAAGTGCCTTAACCGCTGAGCCATCTTTCCAGCCCTTTTTTAGGCTATATTCTTAAATGCATAAATCATTTACTTTTAACATTGAGAAACAATAATCATTTCACATTGATTACTGTGTAATTGTAAAGTGAAGTCCTTGGGCTTTCCCCTCTTCTTTATTAGGACTAAAACATTTGTCATAGCAAGAAAATGCCACAAACCATCATTGAGATGTTTAAAATACATTTTTTGTTTAGTTGTGATAATTAGTCTTGTTGATGCAACATGATACAAATAAATGCTGTATAAAAATATAGTAGCATATTTCTTTCCAAAGGTCATCCTAAGATTTTATAGCTCTTAAAAGTTCCCAAAACATTTACAGAGAGCCTTGGAAAGTGAGCAGAAGGAAATGTGGATTCTCATTACTCTTTTGAAGTTGAGACTATAAAACGAAAGACAAGAGTCGGAAATGACTTATATCGCACCATCATTAATGAAGTTATCTTTATCTCTAGGAGCTAATAGTTTATTATTCTGACTTAATATAGAAAGTTGAGGTTTTCAAAAGATGTCTTTGTTTTATTTTGAGGCTAGTAAAAAGTCCATAATCAACTATCCATAAAACAGAAGAACAAATGTATAAATCTCCTGTGTAGTTTTGAATATTCCATTGATGTTATTTTCCTCATGCATGGATCCTGAATTTCATGTTCTTATCATGATACATTTTCTAGGCTTAGACATAGGAGGCTCCAGATCACAAAATAAAGTAGATTAAACACTCTGGCAGATCACAAAGTAAAGTAGATTAAACACTCTGCACATGATGCGGTAAGTTAAGACAGTAGGGACAGTAGAGGGTTCACTAGTACCCATTTGTTCCCATCTAGATACACTTGTTAACATTTTCCAAAGAAGTATTTTTGTAATAAATTCTATGTAATCATCACTGATCAAGATCTTGATTTTTAAAATAAAGTTCATAAAAGGTTTTTGGAAGGGGTTTTGTTTTCTTTTTTCTTTTTCTTCTTTCTTTCTTTCTTTTGTTAGTTACTGTATTTAATAGAATCTCGCCCAATACAAATGAATAAACTAAATTTATCTGTATGTTGAAATAGAAAAAAGCCTCATCAGTTTATTTTAAAATAATATGTCTAAGCCTAGAAAGTGTATCATGATAAGAACATGAAATTCAGGATCCATGCATGAGGATATTTATATACAGTCAAGAAAAAAGAAATCATGGTTACTGTAAAAAACAAACTCCACTAACGACAGGATAGATGGCTCAATTCTCTCTGTATGCAATTAAACTGCTCAATTAACTCTGCAAAATTATTTAAAAACCTGCATTATTTCAAGTTATAAATTCATCTTCTTTTTCTACATACAAGTGTTTACTACCTAATACATGCCAAGACCTCTGCTAGGTACTAAGAAGTAAAGTCAGAACTAATCCCTTCAAGTCATTCTTTATCAAATGGAGTAGATACACTAGTCAGCTTCTGATTAAAACATCAAGAGGCATTACCCATGACCTATACCTTCTGGATGATTCTTTGGGATAAATGAATAGATAGATGAGTCTGTGGTTAAGGTGCTTGCTTGCAAGCCTGCCAACATCAGTTTGATCTTCGCCTGAACCTCCATAAAGCCAGAAGTAAAGTGGCCGCCCATGCATCTGTGAGCCCAGTGTGCCAAGCCAATGGGAGGCTGATCCGGGGGAACTGGGAAGCTTGCAGGCCAGCATGCATGGCGAAGCACCAAGGAAGCCTGTCTCAGAGCATATGGAAGGAGAAGATGGATACTTTGTGGTTTGCCTCTGATATGTGACACATGTGACCCATATTCGCATATATTCAGGAGACTTTTAAGAATGGGAGAGACGTTATCATCTGTCAGAAACAAAAATCAGGAATAGAAAAATTGTCTACAATTGTAGCAAGAAGAGGAGAGAAGTGATGGAGTTAAAGAAAGCAGGAAGGGTCAAGATCCATTGCATTCTGTTCTTTCAGGTACATATTGATGGGTTATTGTGTGGTAATTTTAAATATATGGTGCTTTTTTATTTTTATTTTTAAATTTTTATTTTTTGTTTATTATTATTTGCAAACGAGAGAGAGAGAGAGAGAGAGAGAGAGAGAGAGAGAGAGAGAGAGAATGAATATGGCCATGCCAGGGCCTGTTGCCACTGCAAATGCACTTCAGATTCATGTGCCACTTTGTGCATCTGGCTTTATATGAGTAGTGGGGATTTGAACCTGGGTCATCCAACTTGAAAGTAAGTGCCTTAACCACTGAGGAATCTCTCCAGATCTTTATCTTTATTTTTAACATGAAGTTAACAGCCAGTTTGGTTTTAATTTGCTTTTGCTCCAAACAATCATAAGCCATTTATATCCACTTGGGGATTCCCAAAGGAGCATCACTTTCACCAAGCCAAGGGCTCTTTCCATTACCATGTAAATGGTATTCACTCCATACCTTTTGGAGAATTATTACATTTAGACCAGTCTACCATCCCTTTGTTTATTCTTGCCTTTGTCCGAACACATACCCTCTCCATAGACATCTGTTGGCAGTGAGAAAAGCAAGAGCTGACAACTCACAGGTCAATACGTTTAACAAGAAATGTACAAAAGTGAATGAGAATAGACAGGGGATTGGAGACCTCATAATTTACTTTCATTATAACTGCAACACTGTAACCTGTTACTATTCCTAACAACTAGACTACCTCTATTTTTTTAGGTGTTAGCTGCCCCAGAAAGTAAACGAATTCAATTTGAAGTTGGAAGGAGATTGGTTATCCCCATCCTGATGTTTGAAATGGTTTAATTTGGATTCTGAATTTCTTAGAAGAAAAACAAAGCCCATGAAACTCAATAAGTGTGAGCATATACGGGTGCCAAAAATGTTTCAGAGTATGCTTGGGCATTGGCAAATACAGTTCCAAAACCTGGGGAATAAGAGACTTTTGAAATCATTCATGCAGAGGATTAATCTCTGATTCAGAGGCTGGGCTTGTGTCATTTATGCATGGAGTGGGAGGAATGCTGAAACAAAAAAGCCATTTAAAAGAATGACTGAGAACTCAGGTCATGGACTCATATGAATTGATGTCAAATTATTATTTTCAGAATATTTATATGACCTCAGGAAAGATATTCAAATATCTCCATTTCATTGCGATTATTAATAACTTAAGGTTAATAATTGTGTTTCCTTCAGGGAGCATCAGAAAAGGATTGAAAGGCAAAATATATGCAAAGTGGTGAGTGGACCCTTGCCATTTACTAATTACTTAATTGAAGTTATTTAACCTTAATATTAATATAAACCTCATTTCTTTACATCAAGTGTAGTTGCATGAGAATACTTGACACAATAATAGGGGTATTTAATGCCCTTGTTTTAAATGGCTTGAGTCAGAAGAAAGTAGCTGGTAAATGCTTATATATTCACAGCCCATAGGAAATTGATTTCAATAAAGAAAGGAAATTCACCATCAGGCTGTCAGTATCTGAGATTGATTTTCCTGAGTGTGGAATGATAATATTTCACCCAAGGTTTTTAAAGTAGAGCTTTACAGGGCCGTTGTCTTAGTAGTTAAGTCTGTTTAAAAAGATATTTCTGTAAACATGCTAAAGTGCTTCCTGTTTCAGACTGGTTTTTGCTGAATGACATGGCATTGTACAGTGTGAGTGCCCTGAGCTTAAAATACAGGAAGCCATGGATCACTCTAAATGAATAAATCATGTGTGCTCTTGCCTTCAATTCTGCTAATGCTGTCGTAGACGCCAAGGCTATGCAACGCTATCCATAGTCGGGACCTACAAGGTCAACTCCTCGGAAGTTTGGCATGTCGGTAACCTCTGTCACTGTACTTCTTTCTTAGAGCTCTGAAGCACAGTTTCTATATTAAGAAAAGCCCTAAGCATGCATCCATTTTTTAACCATTGATTTTGATGTCAGGAAATAAAGCATGCACAAAAGTAATGCAGTGTGGCATAGTCTGGGCATTTAATTCTTCTCAAAGTTGAAATGATGTATGCTGAAAACTGCGTTACTTGTCATGCCAATTTGGTCTGCATATTCAAAAAGGGAAAAGAAAGTAGAAATAACAAAAAAAAAAACAGAAAGAAAAAGTATTTCAGTGTTCCATCTTTAAAAAAATCTAAGTTGATTACTCCATTTTTTAAATAAAGTGGATAAGAAATAGCTGACAGAGGTGGGGGTTTGGGAGATAGTTCAGCAGCTAAAGGCTTGTGCTTGCAAAGCCTCTTGGGCTCAATTTCCCAGCAACTCACAAAAAATTGGATGAACATTTGTTTGCAAAAGCAAGAAACTCTGGAATTCACACGTACATACATACATGAATAAAAGGAAAGACAAAGGTTATGGGGACATGGTTCAGTGGATAAAGGAATCGCTACTCAAGAATAAGCACAAGAGGTAAGATCTCCAGAATGCAACAAAATGCCAGCGAGGTTTAGTATCTGTCCTATAATCCCAGTGCTCATGAGGTGGTGACAGGAGAACCCGAGGACACGCTGGCCAACTGGCTAGCTCTGGGTTTGAGAGGTGTTGCCAAAATAAATAAGGTGGAGAGCAGCTGAGGAAGACACCTGACTTCAACACTCTGGCCTCTTCACATACATGCATCCACACATGTGTATCAAACATGTACACCGCACACATACACACAGTAAAAAAAGAGAAATAGCTAAATGAAACATAGGAAAAGCAGTTTGCCTTAGTTTTATATTAATTTCATGCACATGAACATTGTATAAGTAGACATTGAGTAAGTTTCCCTTTTAAGTGAGGGTTAGAAAGTAGTAACTGAACACAAAATAGGGAATTCTCACTTTAAAATCATTTAAATACCAATTTTTTAATTCACACCAAAACACAGTGTTTTACTTCTGAATTACACCAAAACCTTTTCATCACTTTGCAAATATCTATGTACTTTTTGAAATTTTGCTTTTAATACAAATTTATTCAGACAATGATTTACTAAACATAAAGGTGAAACTGTCTTTCTATGGCCCAATAATTACTTGAATTATATCTTAAGGAAACTTTTATTAAACTGGGTGGAGCAATTAAGCAGATGTATTTTATAATATAGTGTGATAATAGCTACTATAAAGGCATTTACAAGATACCAGGTGAGCACGGGGCAGGGGTCAGTTAAATCGTGGAAAGAGGTGCTAAAAGTGTAATTACAACAGAGAGTCCCATTAGGAGAGCCCAGGATATTAGAGTGTTAGGTAGACTCATTCACAAATGGCTGTATGGGTTAAATAAAGGGTTTCAGTTATGACTAGGAAGTGAAAAGAGGCATTTAAGAATTTTCATTACAAGGATTGTGTGAAGAGAAATGTCTTTTTTGAAAATTTACTCCTATCTCAAGAACGTCTTTTCATGAGTAATGAGACTGTCGGGTGAGAGACTAATTAGAAAGTTGCTAAAGTTAATAAATGAAGTGTGGACTTCTAGGATTGTATGATATTTTTAATATCAGATTTGTAAAGAGGTTCATGTGTTTGAGAGAACATTAAAGTAAATAAAAAAGTAAATAGAAGTATATATTCTTGAAAGGAATATTAAAAATTGCTGTACATGTTATGTATAAATGGAATTGTAGATGATATTCAACACATATTTACTTATGTTGACTTATGAAAAATTATAAATTTTATTTTTCAGTGGTTGATGTAAAAGTATTGTAATAAACTTGATAGTCACCATAATAGATTTTCAGTCTTTTATAGCTTTGGAGTTGAGCATTTTAAAGTCAGTGTCACCGGAAAGAATCAAGGTTCTAGCAGGTCTCTTTTACCTCTTGAGAATCCTTGGGGCAAACTTTGCTTCTTGCAGCTTCTGTTTATTCTTGACATTTCTTGATTTGAGACCATCACTTACCTTACTTCACTTCTTAAGGCCACTAACTTCAAATATTACTCTGCCTTCACTGAATCTACTCAACCTTCCTTCCTTCCTTCCTTCCATCTATCCTTCCTTCCTATTTATTTTTGACTCAAAAATATTTAATACCTCACAGTTAAAGTGTTTTGTAATGGAGGGCTGACTTAATTAAGTAGGCTCAAGGTCTTATGTTCCATGCCCCTTTATTATAAGATTACTCTTAACCGCATATCTGACCTTCCTGATAATCCCAAACTATATCCTTTATTTTAAGATATCAAGTTAGAGATGGTAAAATTTGAGACCTTGAAATTTGTGTCAAACTATTCATCTAAATGTTATCCTCATCAGAACTCATTGTTGGAAAGGTTTTGTTCAGGAAATAAAATAGTTGAGTCCATGTCAAATTTCAAATAAAATTTTAAGTTGAGGCTATTCTTGTTTCGAATGTCTTCTATATTCTTTAGATTTGGGGACAGTTGAATTTTAATAGTTTTTTTATTGTCTTACTCTAGACCCTTTCATCTTTAAGCTAAGGTTAATATTTCACTGATATCAGAAGGCTTATAGTATTCTGCTCTATGATTATATTATAGTGATAATTTTCATTATCAGTAAGAAATATAAAAATAATGCCCAGACATTAATTGGAAACATTTATCTTTTAATCTTTCATTTGTTATTATATGAATATTATATGAATCATAAAGTGTCTTTTAATTGAAGCATCTTAATAAGTTTTAAACTACTCGATAAGATCATCTCTTAATTTAAAAAAGGGAAATTTGAAATTTACTGGCAGTAAGGTTAATATTGAAAAAATTCTATAATATATAAGACAGGATAGAGATCCTATAATACATAGTTAAATTTGAAAGATATGTATTATATCCTTAAACATCAGGTATCATTTTGTGTACAGAGAAATTTAAATCATCTGGCTTTGTATTTTATGGAAGTGAAAATACCTCAATATAAAATGTAGAAGCAATGTAATATTGTGTCACTGTAGAGTAAATCAACTCTATTTCACCTATTCACAAACAATAACAGCAAAAGTAGTAAACACCATTTACAGAAACAATTATTAGAGGTGGAGTTTTGAGATTGGTGAACAAATCAAAAATTGAACCAGAAATTGACTTTAGATCTTAGTGACAAAATTAAAGTCAGGTAAAATTTTCATGACTTAAGGTTTTGTTTCAAAATTTGCTATATCTAATTACTAACAGCTGCTCTTCAATGACACATCATTTTATAAATTTATAACTTCTGTTACATTATCAGAATCAGTACCATAGAAGAGAAAATGAAAGAGAATATATATTATATTTTGTCTTCTTGAAAATTAAAGTCTTATGTTACTAAATGAAAACTTCCTATCGAGAGATGGTGATATTCAGTAAGTTAACTCATGGAAGAAATCATAACTTGGGCATTTAATATTGGGAAGTTTTATAGATGATACCATGTCACATGATAGGTAGATATTTAATTCCTTTTTAAAAAAATATTGACTAATATGCAAATAACACATTTACATGTACTTATACCAATATGTTTGTTATAAAAATTAATTCTTTCATCTGGAACATAATTTTGAGACAGAGAATAATAGTTAAATATGGTAACTAGAAAATAGAAGTAGAAAGTTTAGCTCTATTACTTTTTAATGCTTTTTAGGATCATAGGATTCTGTTTTTCCTTAAGTCGCCATCATAGGAATCAGACCAACTATTGGTAGTACTATATACTTGTAATATGTTAGTTGATTTTTGTTATCAAAAATATTCCTATCTTTGCAGAACTTGACCTAAGAAGTGAATAAACAGTTACTGGGTTTGGAAAAAAAAATGTGCTGATGTCCACAGTACACAAAAAGTTCCTTGTGAGAGTGGAGACATGAAACATTGCATTAAGACAAGTCGTTATGTTTCAGGGTGACTGAACTGGCAGTGTTCATCCTCACTCCAGGCTTATCTTTGTGGCAAGGATAAACTAGAAGCCTGTCTAATATTGGAAGAAACTCTGCTAAGAACACACAAGTGACAAACCTCCAGGTGTTTAGTGAAATGCTTTCATGTGTTCTATTAGGGAAGGATGAGAGCAGCTCCAGGATTGTTTAGCACCTTAAGGAAACACTGAAGTGCCAAGAAGCATGGTCTTACTGAAGTCTTGATGCCTTAATCTTAGGGAAAGAAACAATGCATTGTGGAAGGACATGCTCTTTTGCAATAAAAAACATCACCATTGGTTCCATTTAGGACTCAGGTTAAGGACATACTACTTTTTTTTTTCAAGGCAATCTATATAGCATTGGCCTGTGACCAGGACGTCCATAGGACAGATTGACTGAAATATAAAGGGAAGTCTCATCTCTCTTATTTTGCTACATAGTTAAAACTCTGGCAGTGTCCCCTGAAAAAAGCTGAAGCCCTGTTGGTAAACTCATCTCTGATCCTTGATATTATGTCGAGACCATACACTATGTCAGCCTCTCCAGAATACTAAAGACCTATGTAAAAAAGTAAATACAAGCACGAATTGGTGTTTATATATTAGTAAATCAAATTGAGGAAATAGTACCTTTGTTCTTCTGTTGCCAACAATACACTGATTACTTTCTTTGGCCTTATGTATCACTTTAGCAGCTTTGCCAAGACCAAAGTTGTTTCCTTGGATGAAATTAAGCTGTTTCTGTATTATTTTTGTGGCATGTGATTCTTCTGAGTTTATCTAAGCAAACACTAGTTATGCTCTCTGTTCTTTTTCAGAGGGAAATACTCACTGGTTAACACTTAGAAATATAGGTAGAAATAGGTATTTGTGAAGAAATCAGGTTTCTGGTACAATGCACAATTATTTAAGCAGACATTTCTGAACTAGGCAAATTCTCCCAAAGGACAAATAGATGGGGGGGGGGGAATACGGGAATATTTGTGATTTGAATATTTGTGACTCCAAAAATATGTATGATGAGACTTAATCATTAATGTGATGCTCTTCTGAATTGGAGTATTTGGAACATAATTGGGGGTAGAGCCCATGGACAGGATATACACTCTTAAAAATGCTCCAGAGAGCTACAGTGTCCCTTCTAACTAACATAAGAACAAAGCTAAAAGGCCCATAGGTTTAGTGAGTGAAAGTTTTATTGAATACAGGATGCAATGCAGACTTCAGAACCTCTGAAGTCAAGAATAAGAAATGTGCATTTTTTAATACCTCAGGAATTTTGATACCTTGGAAAGTTGGCAGCCCATCATTCCCTGATAGATCTGGAAGGTAATCTTATTTTCAGGAAAATCAAGCCAGTCAAAATCAATTCTTAGCATAGTCCTACAAACATTTCTTAAAAGTCAGCTGTAGGCATGCACAACACAATTTGCTGTAGAGTATTAGTCATTTCTGGGTTTCTAGTAAGTACATGGATTTAATTGAATAACTGAAAAAAATAATTCAATGAGTCTTTGTCAGCAGCTGAAATAAAAGTGCAAAGGCATTATTATGCAGCTCAAATGACAGTCAGCACTGCCACTTTATGTTGTATAATTTATTTCAGCATTGACTTTGGAAAACTGAATCAAGGTTGACCATGAAGGAAAATAGCAAATGTATTTCACTGGAGAGATTGCTCACTGGTTAAAAGCATTTGCTTATAAATCCTGATGGTCCAGGTTTGATTCTCCGGTACTCATGTAAAGCCAGATGCACAAAGTGGTCCATATTTCTGGAGCTTATTTGCAGTGGCAAGAGTTCCTGGCACATCCATTCCCTCTCTCTCATCTCAATCTCTCTGTCACTCACTTTCTTCTTGCAAATAAATAAATAAATGCAAAATGGAAAATACGAATCTACGTTTGTTTCCAGCCATAATATCATCTTAGCTACTTCTAGCTATGTGCTGCAACTTTCCTTGTCTGTTCGTGAAATGTTAATATGGAATTATGATGTTGAGTCTACATATCATTTATGATTTCTATCTATTCGCAGTAGTTCTAAGTAAAAAATTGATGCATCATCACAGTCTTCAACAAGTCATTATCAAATTTGTTTAATGTTAGTGCATTTCTCTGACATTTTAGTCATTCAGAGACAGACATTTAAAAGGAGGGGAGCTTTTGTTTTACAAAATTGTTTCTGAGCACTGCCCACTACCAACAGTGTGCTCCATTTGATATAAAAAAAGACCTAAGTGTTCAAGGAGCAATTGCTTTTTCACAGTTTTCTCTTAGCAATTTTTACACATCTTGAACAGTTGTTTACTTTCATAAGCAGTTCTGATGGGATTTTTTGGGGGGGTTTCAAGGTAGGGTCTTACTCTAGCCCAGGCTGACCTGGAATTCACTATGCAGTCCCAGAGTGGCCTTGAACTCATGGTGATCCTCCTACCTCTGTCTCCTGAGTGCTGGGATTAAAGGTGTGCACCACCAAGCCCGGCTGATGGGATTGTTGATCAACAAGGCCTGTACATATTATATACTAAAACTATAAGTAGATCAATTACCTTTATGGCATTTACTTGTGTAATATTCCCAAAGTAGTCAGGAATGACAAGAGGATGACAGCTGTTAAGGATGCCAGCAATGACAATAGTGATTGCAAAAGGTGTAAAGGGAGAGAGGATGAGGATGAGGCTGATGATGGATGAAGCTTGAAAATTTTATTGATTGGTTATTATGAGCCAGGCTGAACGTGGATCATTTTATGTAGTCTGTCAAGTAACAACCATACTTCTTACAACCTTCAGGGCAGTTTTTGTAATATAACAAATGTAAGAAGATGGTAACTCTCAACCTGAGATCTGCCAAATCTTCAAGGCTAAACTCATATGAATTATGTGCTTTCAGAAGATAAACCAAACTACCAAGCCCAATTTAAACAAAAAAATCAAGCTATATCAGTATGTTCTGTCTGTTTTCATCAAACAATCAGAGATACGGCAGACATCTCCTTCCCTAATACTTATTGGCAAATAAACTGACCGGGCTACTTGGTAAGCATTCTTTTAATTACATTTTTTCAGAAGACAATATGTGCCTACTTAAAAATATTTTTATAAATATATATATGTATATATATGTATTAATTTTTCAGTTCTGGAAATTGAAATTAGGACCCTGCTTGTGCTTTTATATTTTTGAGACAGGATCTCTTCAAGTTGCCCTGGCTAATCTTGAACTTGCAGATCTCCTAT
>PVHP010034905.1:0-18775 GCA_004024765.1 Zapus hudsonius
GAAAGAAAGAAAGAAAGAAAGAAAGAAAGAAAGAAAGAAAGAAAGAAAGAAATGCACCTTATCTTAGGGTAAAAAAAATGGAGACAGGAAACAAGTAGGTGTGCCTATAGTAATATATGACAAAATAGACTTCAAACCAAAAGTAATCAAGAAAATCACTTTATATTCATGAAAGGAACAATTCAACAAGAGGATATTACAAGCCTAAGCATATATGTATCAAACACATGTACAGCAGATTTTATAATGAAAAAATCTTTCAGACATTATGTCAGAAATAAATTTCAGCACAATCATAGTGAGTGACTTTTCTATCTCACTCTTGTCAATAGACAGATGATCTAAACCAAAAATAGATAATGGAGCTAAACAGCGCCATGTATCAAATGGACTTAACACACATCTACAGAATCTATACTAGCCTCGCTGCCACCAGTGAATTTCAGGCTTAACATTTCTGTTAGATCACTCTACACTCATCAGATTGCAGAAAGGTTTTCAGAAGCAATATTTCTTCCTGTCAGGGATGGAGATATCAGATCTGTCTCATCCATTGCTGATAGAGTCACGGAAGAACAGGTTAATAATTAATATACTTTTCTATGGAAGATACACGGCAAGTTGTCTAGCCAAGAAAGAAATCCACAACTAGCTTTTCACTGGAATTTTATATAAAATAACAAATGGATCATCCGGGGATATGGTGGCAAAGAAAAAAAAGCCCTTCTGTTTTAAAGCCCATTTGAAACGCAAATATCATTATGGAAATAATTTTGAAAGAGATAGAGTAGTTACATTAGTTTTTAGGTATCATGTTTTCAGTTATCATACGGAAGGTTATTAACATAGCCAAGTTACATTTTTAAGCACTGGTGCTATGATTAATTAGTTAATATAGTCATTTAGCAAATGTTAGTTGAGAAGCTGCTTTATGAAAGACACTATTCCAGGCCGTTATAAAAAACAAATAATAGTGATTTTATAATAGCCAACACTTATTGAGTCCTTGTTATATGTATGTGGTCTGATTTAAATTTGCTTTTTGTTTTTTTCAAGGTAGGGTTTTTCACTAGCCCAGGCTGACCTGGAATTTATTGTGTTAGTGTCAGGGTAGCCTCAAACTCATGGCGTTCCTCCTACCTCTGCCTCCCAAGTGCTGGGGTTAAAGGCATTGCGCCACCCACCTGGCTTCTGCTTTAATCTATATAGCAACCCTATGAAGTACGTGCTGTGATCTGCATTTACCAGCTGAAGAAACTGGGCAGAGATTCACTTATGGTCACATAGCTTATGAGTGGTGGCGTTAAGTTACAAACAACAAATATAACTTGAGGATATAAACTGTTAGCCACAAGTGATTTCTGGTCCCATCTCTGAAGCCAAGTGCTTGTCCCCATGGCTCCAGCTTTGAGCCAGTGGTCACAGGCAGTTTCTTGTGTACCTGTTAGCATACAGTTATGTCACACTACGGCTCTGGCGAAGCATCCTTGGATGATGCTGAGAAGATTCTGTGCTCAATCCTGGTGAGCAGGTCTGAGAACTCCATGTTGGATTCTGTCTCAAGGAGTTTGAAAGTAAAAGTTCTGGATGAGACAGTTCAAACAATGGGCAGAAACAGGAAAGTAAGCAGAAAAGGAGGTGGATAGGTGTCTCTGATCTTATCTCATAAATGAATGTAAAGGGATTACAGAGATCCCAGTGGCACCCACGCATCAGTGTCAGGACTGAAATGACCAGATCAGCCTCCCATCCAGAAAACCCCTTAAAACAGACCCCAACATGGGTCCCTAGATAGATGTTCCCATAATCTAGGAACCTTACTCCTGCCCCTTGTTGGCGGGAGCTCTGAATTCTTTTCCTCTCTCAAGCTCCATCTCTGTCAGCTACATAAAAAGTCTTTCAAATCTTTCTAAACTTTATCCTCCCTCAATTTTCCTAAGTGGGTGCTCTGTGTGACCATGATCATGACCATCCACCACCATAGCTCCTGAGTTATTGCCCACCCAGGAGCTGAGAAAGGTTTTGTCTCTCTCAAAGACACCCCAAAATTCCCATATCACCACGAATTAGAAGAGGAGAAATAAGAGATTCTCGAAAAACCTTACGGCTTCCTCATTTCTCTCTGTAGGCTGAGAATCCTGTCACCTACAATAAAACACTCATTTTAAAAATGAAAATAAGGGCTGGAGAGATGGTTCAGCAGTTAAGGCATTTGCCTGCAAAGCAGAAGGACCCAAGTTTGATTCCCCAGTACCTATGTAAAGCCAAATGCACAAGGTGGTGAATGTGTCTGGAGTTCATTTGCAGTGACTGAAGGCCCTGGTACACCCATATTCTCTCTCTATCTGCCTCTTTCTCTCTCATTCTCTCATATAAAAAAGAAAAAATAATAAATAATAACATATTTTTAAAAAATTAAAATGGGTTGGGTATACTAAAATAAATAATATAAAAACATTCTACGTATGAATAACTATTCTTGAATCAAAAATTTTTTCAATTTATATGTTACCCATCTGAATACACTGACAACAGGTAACATGATCAGTCACAAAACCTCAGTGGGGTGATTGTGCCAAGTGTAGATTATGAAACAGTAGTATAGTCAATACAGCTAAAAGCTTGCCTTTCCAAAAGGCACTAAAGGGAGGGAGGTAGATTACCTGGATAAACCAATAGAACCAACAGCAAATATTATGTACAGCAAATGACCTGTCACAACACAACAGGTTTGCCATTTAATCTACCTCATAAACCCCCCAAGCTTAAGGAGGCATCCAATGTAGATAAAGGGCTGGAGAGATGACTCAGGTTAAGGCACTTGCCTGCAAAGCCTAACGATCATGGTTTGATTACCCAGGACCCACGTAAAGCCAGATGCACAGGGTGGTGCATGCGTCTGGAGTTTGCAGTACCTGAGGCCCTGGCACACCCATTTTCTCTTTCTCTATCTGCTTCTCTTTCTTTTTTTCTCTCTCTCTCTCATAAATAAATAAATTAAATATTCTTTAAAAATGTGAAAAAATTGTCTTAATTTAAAAATTAAAAAAAAAAGCTTCATCACATTAGAAAGAAATGGGTCCTTCGGTCCTTAAATAGCCAAAACTATCCTCGGTTAAAAAACAAACAAACACCAAAAAACCAAAAAACCTCCTTAGGGGTACCACCACTCCTGATATAAAGACATGCTACAAAGTATACATACAAAGTATGTCTTTATATACTTTGGCATATATACTATATATATATACTTTATATATATATATATATATATATATATATACATGTATATAATAACAAAAACAGCATGGTACCGGCATAAAAACAGACAGACTGACCAATGGAACAGAATTGAAGACCCTGCTTTTAGCTCAAGTAACTATAGTTATTTGATCTTTGACAAAGGTGCCAACAACATTCACTGGCATAAAGATATCATCTTCAACAAATGGTGCTGGACAAATTGGATAAATACTTGTAAAAAAATGAAAATAGACACACTCCTCTCACCATGCACAAAAATCAACTCCAAATGGATCAGACCCCCAACGTAAGACCTGAAACTCTGAAAACCCTGGAAGAAAAAATAGGGGTAACTCTCCACAAGACAGGAGTAGGGAAAAACTTCCTGAATAAACCTCCAGCAGCCCTGGAAGTTCAATAATCATTTGACCAATGTGATCTCATCAAACTAAAAAGCTCTGTACTGACAAACATACCATATGCAAAGCCAATCGACAAACATCAGACTGGGAGATGATATTTGCCAGCTATAGCATGGACAGAGGTTTACTATCTAGAATTTACAAATAACTCAAAAAATTAAACAATAAAAAATCAAGCAGCCTTTTCACAAAATGGGGCATTGAGCTCAACAGAGAATTCACAGAGGAGGAAACACAAATGGCCAATTCTCATTTGAGAAAATGTTCATCATCCTTAATCATCAGGGAAATGCAAATCAAAACAATAATGAGATTCCACCTTACTCCAGACAGAATGGCAATCATTAAAAAATCCACCAACAATAGATGCTGTCTAGGATGTGTGGGGGAGGGGAAGGAATCCTCATTCACTGTTGGTGGGATTGCAAACTTGTACAACCACTATGGAAAGCAGTGTGGAGGCTCCTGAAAAAGATGCATATAGAGCTACCAATTGACCCAGCTGTCCCTCTACTGGGCATCTATCCTCAAGATTCCTCACTTCAGCACAGAGACATTTGCTCAACCATGTTTATAGCGGCTCAATTCATAATAGCTAAGAATTATAATCAACCCAAATGCCCATCACTGGACGAATGGATATCAAAGTTGTGGTACATTTACACCATGGAATTCTACTTAGCTGAAAGGAAAAATGACAGTGAAATTTAAAGAAAAGTGGATGGAATTGGAACAGATCATACTTAGAGAACTCACACAAGAACAGAGAGACAAATGCCACATATCCTCCCTCATCTGTGGTTCCTAACCAGGTTAAGCTTGAACAGTAAGCAAACTTGACAGGTGAACTGAGAGACTGACTAAGGGGATGGAAGGAACTGGAGGGAGAATAGGGGGACTTTTATAATAAACTAAACCAAAAATGAATCAATACCATAAAATCCTTACTTTCATATAGTAAGTTCTCCAGGAAGCTATGGGTATCACCTGGTAAGAGGGGCCACGAATAGTGTGAGAGGAAGCCTGACCCCAAGACAAATTGCTCTGGCCAGTAACTCCCTGTTCCAGTCATTGGTTACTTCCCACATAGAGCTATTGATCAAAGAGACCCATGAGGTCCCCAAAACAAGACAGGCTTATGTCAAAGCTCTTGAATACCCGCTCCAGGCCAAAGGTAAGACCCTATTGCTGAAGAAACCACAGAGTGTTGTTACACAACACCAAGAGACCCTACTGGATGCAGGATAGTAACCAGCTCCCAGATGGTAGCCTGTGTAGTGTTGAAAGGCATTACATGAGCTGCCAGGGGAAATTGGCCAGTGATATTCAGAGAAAGCAGAGGTCACTGATATACAACATGGATTGGTGTTACGAAAATGCTGAGGACACTGCTATATGGCAAAGACCAGCAAGCCAAGAAGTGCTCATCTGTGCAATAGTGGTGCTAAACCTAAGTGGGTAATCAACGGCTTACTGATTGGCTAAGAGATCCATTCAGTGACAAGGAACCCTTAACTGGAACTGAGATCCATTGCAAAATCTTTGCAGGCAAGCACCTTAAACCCTGAGCCACGTCTCCAGCGCCCCCATGGCAAAATCTTATGGAGACCAAGAACCCAGGCTCCAAGGAGAAATTCCCACTACCAGACAGCTACAGAGAAGCTACACCCATTAGAATCTTGCCAAATTCACAATGTTTGTCTCATTTAACTTCTACTGATCTCATTCTCTGATGGAGATTCTGTTTGTATTTTTCAGAAGACATTGAGAGAGCCGTGGACAACCCAACAAGACACAGGATGACACCCGGGCAGGAGATGAACCACCCCTAATTTATGATACAGAGCTCAAACGAAACCTTTGAGGAAGTGGGAGATGAGCAAGAGACCTACCTCCACAGCAAGTCAGATAACCTGTGAAGGGATAATGGAGACAGACACTGAGGATATCCAATACAATCCATAGCAGGAATCCAGAGACTCTTAAGAACTCAACAGTAAAGCAGACTTAAAACTCACCCACCATGACTCAGGGAACTTTATGGAAGAAGTCGGTGGAAAGATTGTAAGAGCCATGGTGGGGGAGAATATACAGAGACATTGCCCCCCTCAGCAACAACACACAAAGAAAAAAACTGGCTACTTCTACAATTCATAATCCCCTACCCCATGGTCTGGTCCAGCAATCCCACTGAGGAAGGCCTCCAGCGAATTGGGAACAGGGAGGAGGGAAATGGGGGTGACTCTACAAAAATTGCTCATACAATGTATCTAATTAGTAACAACATATAAATTTATTTAAAAAAAAGAAATGGGCCTTTTATGGATAATGCTAGGAATGTTGGCCCTTAGATTTGGTCAGGCCCTCTCCTCTATCCACCCACCTACCCACTACCTGAAAGTTATTTTTTATTACAATAAGATCTTCTGAATTGTAAATATATGCTTTACTGTTTTTTTAAACCAAATGAGGCATTAAAATATTTTGGGATATAAACATTTGTCTTTGAGTTTGAAGCTTGTGCATTTCAAGATAAATATTACTTTCCTTTTTAGGACATATTAATTGACCCATGAGAAGTGGGAACTGCAAATAAAATAGTCAGAAAATCCTGTTTCCTTTGTGTCCAAGGATATACATAAAGTCCCTTTCTCCTTTAAGAAAATGATACACATCTACAGAAAATATATTATCTTAATAAACACTGATTGAGGCCATAGTACTTAAACTCCCCAAACTCCCCCTGGAATCGTCTGAATGTGAAACCTGTCACACATGCATCATTCATGCAGCGCTGCAGGGCACAATAAAAATTAAGAAGATTTATAGTGGAAATCAATTTTCTTTTCTACACTTTAATCCAAGCACTATGGCAACAAAAAAAAATACAAGCTAAAGTAGGTCACAGATTTCAACTGGAATGCTTCGATGATACAAAAGCCTTTTTTGTCATTTGTTGCTCATCTTTTAAAATTCTATTTCACCCACCACAGTCAGTGTTACAACAATAACAATAATCTACAGGATAAAAATCCTAAACCCAAATTACCAAACAAAAGATAATCAATCTCCATATCCATTTCACTTGGTTTGTTAATTCACTAATAGTGTCCTTGCCCATATTCACCATTAAGCGAGGCAGGGAATTTCAGATAAAAGAACAGTATACACAGTTTCGTAGTCACCGAAGGGTACAGGGTACTATTTGCAAAGCACTGTGAGAAGCTTTGGGAATGATGAACAACCAGGCCTTCTAATGTGTCAAAGACAGGAGGCTGTGTTTCTGCTCCTGTATATGCAGTAGAGCATCACCGGTCTCCTAGGAACCTCCTTGGACATGTAGCCAGCTGCCCAAGCTGTTTGTATCCAGGAACTCAAAGGACATTAAATGCTAATCTCTTTCCACATTATCTTTCACCTGGAGAAGAAAGGTTACTCTGTCTTACTTTTTAATTCCAAATCTATCCACTCTCTAGGGCCTTCCTATATTCAATATCCTTTCCTTGTCTCTCTCTTCTTTCATACACAGAACCTACAGATCTTTACAATCTGAAAGATCAGTCTATTTAGCATGCCACAATAATAATGATCTTGGACAAATGACTAACCTCTGAGCCTTATTTTCCTTACAAGGTTCCTGAGGTTGCTGTAAGCATTAAATGAAACAAATTATATGAGACCCTTGCCCTGGGCCCCGGTACACAGTAAGCTTGTTTTCTCTCCTCTCTAATGTATTCTCTCTGGATCAACTTATAGACCTACTCAGTTTTCTCATTGCCTGCACACACATATTTCCTACACACACACACACACACACACACACACACACACACACACATTGAAAAGTACATTTGCACAGCCACTTTATTGCATAAAGTCTCTAGCTGCCCTTCACTGATAAGAACCCTTCTTAGCCTCACTTCCCATTCATCCCTCACCATGCTGCAATGTAAACTACATTCCTGCCTCTTCTAAGCCTGTTCTAGATGCGGCTGCCTACACCATCATCTACCTTTCTTTGACCACTGCTTTCTAACCACGTTGACCCTGCTCAGCATTTAGCGTCAGTAAATATTTCTTTTCTAGGGCTGGAGAGATGGCTCAGTGGTTAAGGCACTTGCCTCCAGTGCCAAAGGCCCCAGGTTCAATTCCCCAGGACCTACATAAGCCAGATCCACAAGGTGGTGACCCTGGTGTTCTCTCTCTCTCTCTCTCTCTCTCTCTCTCTCTCTCTCTCTCTGCTTGAAAAATGAATAAATAAAATATTTAAAAATTTCTTCTCTAACCTTCAATGAAACCAAAGGTGGCCTTGTTAGCTCTCCGACTCCACTGTAGCCCCCTGCTCTGATCTTGGGATGGGTTCATCTCTCATGCAGATATGAAATGGTCAAGAGGTGAAACTGTGGGTACTTCAGAAAGAGTCCAATTGTAGGAATTACCTTCTCGTTATTGGTACAAAACACTTGACCAGAAGCAGTCTGTGGAAGGAAAGGGTTTATTTAGGCAACAGAAAATTTCATCATGGCAGAGAAAGCATGGCATCGGTCAACAGCCATACTGGTATTGCATCTCCATAGCAACAGGAAGAAAGTAGTCCACACCCAGTAGGGTTGAACCACTAAACTTCGAGGTCTATCCCCAGTACACACCTCCTCCAGCAAGGCTCCACCTCCCAAAGGCCTCACAACTTTCCTGAATTGCCACCAGCTGGGAGTCAAGTATTCCAAACCCATGAAGCTATGAGAGACATTTCATTCAAAGGACCACAACCACACTGTCAATAACTGTGGCAAAATGAAGATAACATTTCCAGATCAAGCTTAAACTTTATTTGCTCTCTAACCAATAAGAATGAAGATGATCTTTAAGCATGCTCATCCCCAACACAAAGAACACCATGAGAGGAAATAGGAAACTAACCAGAGCTCTACAGCAAGTAGGAATTACATTTCCTTGTTTTCTTTGACTTCATGGATTTGTGGCATTGTGGGCTGAAGCAGAAACATCTAAAATTCTACATGGAACTGTCAAATGCTGGATATTTAAAGCCCAAGCTCCAGTCAGTTACAGATAAATTCAGCTCTTTCTACAATTTTTTTTTACATTCTCAGTCCAAAGATGCCTTCATTCTACTGTACATGGTTTGTGCCTGTTATAATGATAAACACCAAGAAATAATGCAGAATCAGATAATGAGCAAAGAAAAGGACCTGAAATGTGTCTGTTAACTCCCTTTGCAAGGATTTCTCCAGTTCCCACTAGGCAAAGCAAACTCCCATTATATGTTACTATAGTTTGGCACATTCGTTAGTTACCAGGATAGGACCTTCAGTAAGACTGTCTCAATTCAAACTCCATTTAAAGCACTGCTTGGGGTATGGGGAGATGGCTCAGTGGTTAAGGAACTTGTTTGCAAAGCTTGACAATCTGGGTTCAATTCCCCAGTATCCATATAAAGCCAGATGTACAAAGCAGCCCATGTATCTGTAGTTCATTTACAGCAGCAAAAGCCTCTGATGAGCCCATTCTCTCTCTCTGTCTCTCTCTCCACTTACAAATAAATAAAATTTTTTAAAAAATCACTGCTTAGACCTACAACTTCCTATCCCAGTCACTGGTTACTTCCCACAATGAGCTGTTGATCAAAGAGACCCATGAGGTCCCCAAAACAAGACAGGCTTCTGTCAAAGCTCTTGAATACCTGCCCTAGGCCAAAAGTAAGTCCCTATTGCTGAAGATACCACAGAAAGTCATTGCACAACAGTGAGAGACTCTGCAAGATCCAGAATGGTAACCAGCTCCCAGATGGTAGCATGTGTAGTGCTGGTAGGTACTACATGAGCTGCCAGAGGAAACTGGTCAATGATATTTGGAGAAAGCAGAGACCACTGATACACATTTCAAACTGATGTCACAAGAATGCAGAACACACTGCTTTATGATAAAAATCAGCAAATGAAGAAGAGACCACTTGTGCAATAGTGGCGCCAAAACCTAGGGTGGGGAATCAATGGCTTTCAAATTGGCTCAGAGATCTACGCAGTGACAAAGAACCCTTAACTGGAATTGGGATCCAGGGAAACATCTTATGGGGACCAAAAACCTGGGACCCAAGAGAAAATTCCCACTACCAGAGAACTACAGAGGCTACACCCAATAGAATTTTACCAAATAAGCAATGTTTGTCTCATTTAACCTATACTGATCTCACTCTCCGATGGAGATTCTCTTTGTATTTTTCAGAAGGCAATGAGAGAGCTGTGGACAACCCAATTCCACTAACAAGACATGAGATGATGGCCAATATCCCAGCAAGAGATGAGCCACCCCTGGCCTATCATATCATATAGGGCCCAAATGGAACCTTTGAGAAAGTGGCGAGATAAACAAGAGACCTATCACCTCAACAAGTCAGATAACCCATAAAAGGTCGAGACAGACACCAGTGATATCTAACACAACCCAAAGCAGAAGTCCAGAGACACTTAAGATCTCAACAATAAAGCAGACTTAAAACTCACCCACCATGA
This sequence comes from Zapus hudsonius, assembly GCA_004024765.1. Lineage (NCBI taxonomy): Eukaryota > Metazoa > Chordata > Mammalia > Rodentia > Dipodidae > Zapus > Zapus hudsonius. Next base: position 10,196 of record PVHP010034905.1, read on the forward strand.
CTCAGGGAACTGAGCGGAAGAGGGGGTGGAAAGAATGTAAGAGCCATGGTGGGGAGAATGTCCAGAGACATTGCCCCCCTCAGCAACAACACACAGCAGGCGGGGGAAGGAGGACTGGCTACTTCTAGTACAATTCATGACCCCCTACTCCATGGACTGATCCAGTACGTCCAACGAGGAGGATACCCAGTAGATTGGGGAAAGGGAGGAGGGAAATGGGGATACCAGCATAATATTTGCTCATACAATGTATCTAATTTCAAATAATAAAGAAATCAATTTTAAAAATACACTGCTTAGTTATATGAAGTTGCAGAAGTTATTTTATTTAAGATCCATTTTAAAATATTTTATTTATTCATTTTCAAGCAGAGAGATACAGAGAGAGAGAGAGAGAGAGAGAGAGAGAGAACTAGGGCCACCACCTTGTGGGTCTGGCTTATGTGGGTCCTGGGGAATTGAACCCAGGGCCTTAGGCACTGGAAGCAAGTGCCTTAACCGCTGAGCCATCTCTCCAGCCCTTAAGATCCATTTTGATAATCTATTTCAAGAAAAATAATTATGCCTATTCAATGGAAATTTGGGGAAGATTAAGTGGGAAAGTACATGTAAAATACTTAGCAACACGTACACAACAGATAATCTAAATTCAAAGTGTTATAGAAATATTTTTGCCACATTCCCTTTCTTTTGCTTAATTTCTCCTGTTCTGAATAATTACGTTTCAATTATTCATGAATAAATAAGCATGAGTGTGTGTGTGTGTGTGTGTGTGTGTGTGTGTGTGTGTGTGTGTGTGTGTGTGACTAAATTGGGAGATAAGCTAGGGGAAACTTCATTGCAAAAATCCTTGGTGGAAGTCCAATTCCTCAATCTCTTCCCAGGTGACCTTCCTCTACCTCCTCCTTCAGAAAGAGAGGGGTGGATTTCAGATCCTAACCTGAAGAAAACAGGAGAAATGCTCAACATCCTATATGAATAAGAGGAAGAGAGTTGTAGCCTATCATCCCGCAAAGTAATATTTGATTACTTTATTATTGTAATGGCTACATTCACGTGTCAGTTTGCTTAGGGAAAGCATACCCAGGAACACATTTTCTTGATGTCTGTGAGGGTGTTTCTGGAATCTGAATCCATAGATTGGGTCAATACGACCCATGCTTACCAATGCAGGTGGACATCATCGAATCTGCTGAGAGTCCAACCAGAACAAACAGGCTGAGGAAGGGCAAATTTATCCTCTCTCCCACCATCTTCTTCCCTCAGACATTGCCACTCCCTCTTGTCAGACCTTGGGGCTTAGACAGAAGCTCTACCGACAGCTTTTTTGGCATCCAGTTGTCAGACAGGAGATTATGGGAGTTCTTAGCTTCCATCATCATGTTAGATGATTCCCACAATTAATTCATCTGCATGTGTGTGTGTCCTGTTGGTTATGTTTCTCAAGAGATCTCTGTGTGATAATTATTCTAATAAAAGAATTCTGATTCTTTCATAGGGAACAAAAACACATATAAGGATGAAAACAAAAAATTAACCACAATTCACAGATATTTTTAAACTATTATATTAAACTGGATATTTTTAAACTATTATATATACATATATATATATATACATCCATAACCAGTGCTATGTGTAATTTTGACTGCCTTTCCATTAATTCTAGTATGAGCATTTTTCAATGTCAATAAAAATGTTTCTAAAACATTCTTTTCAGTGACAACAAAATTGTTATTTAGATGAATGTATCACCATTTATGTATTTATCTTCGTAAGGTCTTATTTTCTAATCACAAAATAATTATGTCCATTTATAAAATTAGAGGCTATGATATATAAATTATCCACAGTCATATCATTCAGATATAACTACTATGATATTTTGCTATTTTGCCCTTCCAGTATTTTTCTCTGATTAGCTTTTCTATACTGAAAGTAATTGAGATCATATATTACAAGTATTTTCTCATGTCACTTAAAATACTTTTGAAATATAATTTTAATACCAGTAAAATATTAATGAAATGTGTCTGATCTCATGCCCTTACTGGGAAAGAGTAAAGAGATTCCTTAAAAAAAAAAAAAAAGAGAGAGAGAGAGATTTCTAGCACATAAGGACAAAAAATGACTGTTAGGTCAAAAGGTTCTCTAGAGAATCCAGGATTGCACATAAAAGCCAAGTAGTTTCTTCTAAAAGTAGGTCACCAAATCCAAAGGAAGGTGCCTTTTCTTGAACAGAGCTCCTTCAGCTACAAATTAGAGAACCCCTTCCCAAATACGCTTAAGGAAAAGTTAATAGCAAAATAAAATAAAAATTGAATAGAGATAAGAGGGGAGGGAGGAAAGGGGAGGGGAGAAATGTATTAGCTTGGGTCATAATTTATTTATTTATTTATTTGAAAGTAGAGAAGTAGATGAGAGAGAGAGAGAGAGAGAGAGAGAGAGAGAGAGAGAGAGAGAGAGAAATGGGCATGCTAGGGCCTCTTGCCACTGCAAACAAACTCCAGACACATGTGCTACTTTGTACATGTCGCTTTACATGGGTACTGGGAAATTGAACCCAGGTCATCAGGCTTTGCAATCAAGTGCCTCTAACCAGTGAGTCATCTCTCCAGCCCTCAACTAGAAACATTTTGTCTTTAAAGATTCTTTGATATCCAAGTTCTAACAGGTGCATAATGTATCATCATATATAACTTTAATCAGTATGTTTGTTCTTAATTAGGGAACATTTAGGGTGCATCTATTTTTTTCCACTGTAAGTATAGTGATATTTGTGTAACTATTCTCCGCATCTCTTGATCATGGGATCTCTTCTGCCAGGTAAGTATATTATCTGGATCTTTGATTATTTCTTTGTCATTGATTCCTAGGAGTGAATAATAAGCTAAAGTATGTGAATTCCCCTCTAAATACGGCCACATGGACTGGCCTGGGGTCAACTATATCAATGATTTAGGTGAGAAGCAATGGTTATATTCTATAAGGCCTCTGGCATTCAGAAAGGTCATGGTGGGAAGCCAAAAACTAGAACCAACTTGTCCTTGAAGGTTACAACTCTGACTTCATGGAAGAGAAAACACACACGATTTGTTTAGATTGCCATTCAACAAGATTAAATCAATTGAATAGATGAATTTAACAGCCCCATCCCCTGTCCCCTCCCTTTATTTGGGGGGGGGTGTTCAAGGTAAGGTCTTCTTTAGCCCAGACTGACCTGGTATTCATTATATAGTCTCAAGGTGTCCTCAAACTCACATCAATTCTCCTACCTCTACCTCCTGAGTGCTGGGACTAAAGGCGTGCATCACCGAGGCCGGACTGTCCCCCTTTTTTGAAGCAGGGTTTTACTATACCCCAGGCTGACCCACCCTACCTCTATCATTGTACCTCTGCTTCCAGAGTGCTGGGATGAAAGATATGACCACATCTAGCTAAGAGCTTTCCTTTTTAATTTAATAGATGTCCTGGGTAAACCCATAGAAATACATGTCTACACTATAGAAGTGTTTTACTTCTACACTATAGTGAGTCCCAGCTACCCTGCTCTCTCCCCAGAGAGAACTTTCTCCACCTAGGAATGCATGCAGAACACAGTGGAGAATTTGTTTCAGCAACAATATCCAGTATGTAGACTTTTTCACACAACAGAGGGAAAGAATACTCCTCCAACCCCTCTACAAACCCTGTTCTGTGGGAAGCTACGATAAGAATTACAAATGAATGGTCTCCAGCATCCAGAACAGCCCAAGGAACTGGCAAATAGAAGCAGGATCTCTGACAGTCATTTGCAGGGGGGAAGCAGCCTGGGAGGGAAGGAAGAGGTGAGGCAAAGAGAGATAAGCACAGGGACCAGAGGAAATAAGAGAGGCTTTTGTGGTTGTTTGTTGTTTATTTGTTTTGTTTTGAGACTGCTATGAATGAAGAGAAAAGAACTCCATGCCAAGGAGAATTTCTGGGATGCTTTCTGGAAGATGTGACATGCCTAGTCTGGTTATTTTTTTATTTTTATTTTTTTGGTTTTTCGAGGTAGAGTCTTGCTCTAGTCCAGGCTGACCTGGAATTCACTCTGTAGTAGTCTGATTATTTAAAAATACCAGAAGCTGGGCTGGAGAGATGGCTTAGCTGTTAAAGCACTTGCCTTCAGTGCCTAAGGCCCCAGGTTCCATTCACCAGACCCAGTGGTGGTCCTGGTTCTCTCTCTCTCTCTCTCTCTCTCTCTCTCTCTCTCTCTCTCTCTCTCTCTCTCTCTCTCTCTCTCTCTCTCTTTCTCTCTCTGTATCTCTCTGCTTAATAAAGAAAAAAATACCAGAAGCTAATTTATGTGCTACTCATTAAGACTTTAGAGACAGATTCACATTTCTTTTGAATATGACTCTGTCGAAACAGGAATACAGGCAACTTGGAGTCACTGTAAAAGTAACCAAAATTTGGGGACAGACGTGGTGGCGCATGCCTTTAACCAAGTACTTGGGAACCTGAGGTAGGAGGATTACTGTGAGTTCCAGGCTAGCCTGGAATGCAGAGTGAATTCCAAGTCACCAAAATAGTAACCAAAAAGTAACCAAAATCTGAATTTACCATATTCTACTTGGGAAGAGGAACTCACTTCCATTCAGGCTCTGGGGAATTTATTGTCTTGTCAGTCTTATCTCTGCTCTAAATTTCTCTCCTCATTTCACCACATCTGCTCATTGATTTAGCAAAGGCCTTGCTTTCTTGTCTCTTGTACACTTCATAGATTTCATCTGGGGCTTTGTACCCGATGTTACAATATGTACTGCAAGTGCCAAATTATGAAAGGCATAAAAATTACAGTGACTAGAAAAAGAAATTTTTCATGTATCTTGTCTTTACTCATTATAAATCAGTAAACATGTATTGAGTATTTAATATAGATGAACTTTTATTTTCTTTACTCTATTGTACAAACTTTGTATTCTCCCCAAATTCTGGGACTTTACATCTGTTGAGTGGTTTTAAACAGGCTCTAAGCAAAGTGCATTTTGGCCTGAAGAAGGGGGCAACGCTTCTTCCAAGCCTGGCTCTGCCTGTTGTCAAGTGGCCTAAATAGAAAAATAGCTTTTTTTTATATCCAGATGCCTAAAGTTCTTCAGCCAAGAAGTACTTTGGCCTGCTCATTAAGGTAGGTACGAGACTCAGTTTATCCTATCTTGGGATGAAAGATGTGGAGGATCAGTGACTAGGGGAGGAAGGAGGCCTTAGCTCAAGGCAAAAGTGTGCCCAAGCCAAGAGCTGCCAGGAGAGTAGCGCTGAGGGACAATGGACCATGGTTCCCGGGATCTGTGTGCGGTGCTCCACTGTGTTACAGGGAGTCGAAGGAAGATCATAGAACATCATTGTGTTCTTCAAATATTCTGTTGTTGTGTTTGAGGTAGGGTCTCACTCTAGCCCAGGCAGGCTTTGAACTCATAGGGATCCTCCCACCTCAGCCTCCCGAGTGCTGGGTCTTAAGGCGTGTGTTCTTCAAATATGTCTAGAGTCTCTTTTCACCAGGTTGGCTGCCCACCATGAGCCTGGCACATGGACCAGACAGGACTCCTTGTGCTCCCAGTCTCAAAGCCCACATGAGAGCCGGAACTCTGTCACTAATAAAGAAACAAGAGATTATTGGGGTGGAATAGTAGTGATCAACCCCTTACCCATTGGTTTGTGTCTAAGGTCTAATCTCTGAAGGTCCTGTGTCCCACAAAACCCCTCAGTTCCTTGCACATCTAGATCCTGTAGGGATCCTGTGGGAAACTTAAGTATCCATGGATTCACTTACAGATACATAACTTTTCACAACCTCGGAAGGTTCAGCCTATGTCTACACACATACCATTTAGTTATGAAACCAGGCAAGAAGGGAGTATTGGACAAGACTAAATATGAGAAGTATGGGAAGTTCATCTGCAAATGGATTTTTAAGCGTGTCACTACAAATATGGGAGGGAGATTCTCCACATTTTTAGAAAGCAAACACAGTAACATATGGTGATGTGCATGGTGGCATATGACTTTAATCCCAGCACTCAGAAGCAGAGGTAGGAGGGTGATTTTGAGTTTGAGGCCAGCCTGGTCCACTGGGAGTTTGAGGACAGCCTGGGACAACAAAGTGAGTTCCAGGCTAGCCTGAGCTAGAGTGAGACCATACTTTGAAAAAGTCTCCTGTCTTCTGAGGCTTACCTGCCATCTGTGCTGACAGAGTCCTCACCCCGTTCTAAAGCCCATCTCAGAGGTTAGCAAGGTCTCATTTCCTCATCTTTCTTCTTTTGCTCCTTCTCCAAGCTCATTCTCCAGCATTTAGACCTACTCAGCTCACTCGCACCTGTCAAAGGAATTGCCTTTCCATTTCTGTTGTTCTCAGCTCTGGCTGTTCACGGGTATCACCTGGGGATGATTTTCAAAACTGTACAGCGCTCAGGCTGCGCCTCAGAGCAGACAAGCTAGAACTGTCATGTGGGGGGACCCAGGTGTCATTTAATATGCCGTCTGAATTAAGAGACACTGTTCTGTGGCCTAGGGAGATGGCTCAGCAGTTAAAGATGTTTGCTTGCAAGTCTGCAACTCAAGTTCAACCTAAGTTCCCAGTACATATGTAAAGCCAGATGCAAAATATTGGCCCCGATGCACCTAGGGCAATGGGAAGGGGGCGCCAAGACCATCCAGAAGCTCACAGAGATATCGAGCAATAAAACATCAATGACCAGAAAAGGTATGCCACACGAAGATGGGACGGAAGACTGGCATTGTGAGGTTGTACTCTGACGTCCACGTGCATGCTGTGCACCAAAATACACACACACACAGACATGCACATAAAGTAAAATAAAGGAAGTGGAATCAAATAAAAAGGAAACACTGGGGCTGGAGAGATGGCTCAGTGGTTAAGGCACTTGCCTGCAAAGCCTAACAACCCCGGTTCAATTCCCCGGCACCCATGTAAAGCCAGATGCACAAGGGTGCATGCGTCTGGAATTTATTTGCAATGGCTGGAGGCCCTTGTGCACCCATTTGCTCCCTCTATCTCTTCCCCCTTGTGAATGAATAAATAATATAAAATAAAGTAAAAAATAAACACTGATCTAACTTAATTATCATTCCAGGACCCCCATCTGTCCTCATTCATGAGCAAACTGAACCTGCTGGCCCTGTTTTCATGCCTCTTCCAGAGGAACATGGCTTCCTGTGTCCTCTACTCCCAGAGAAAGAAAAGAAAGGATGGGAAGGAAGGAGAGAGAGAGAGAGAGAGAGAGAGAGAGAGAGAGAGAGAGAGAGAGAGAGAGAGAGAGAAAACAGAGAGAGGGAGAGAAAACTGACTATAAAGTTCATAGCCTTAAACCTAAATATGGTCTGAAATTTAAACATTAGAATTCTAGAAATTAGTCTGAAATAGTCTTAATAAAAAGGGCTGGTATACCAGTTGTAAAACCCATTGTGTACTTATAAATACTATGGGCATATTTAAATTTTAATATAAAATATTACATTAAATATTGTATATTTAATATAAAATTTATTATAGACTACTTGCCCCTAAATTCTTCATAATTCCCCTTCCTTAAAAGAACCACAGAACTATTTGTTAGTCTAAGAAGGCCTGTGCTTTCATCCTCTGGCACATGGACTAGGGACAACATGGTCCATATGTGGTGGGAGCCAGCCGGGAGGAAGTGATTGAATTTGCTGGTAACACCACTGGTTAAAATTCTGTGACCTTTCAGATACTTGTTCTCAAAGGATACATTGTTTTTTTAGGTCAGGTTCTAAAAGCTGGTTTTCTTATACCATTACTAAGCTATAGTTTCTGAAGTCTAAAGTAAGTTCCTGTTACTATGTCTGAGACTATTTTTTCATAGGACCCCCTAATGTGTCTTTTAGGAATTCCCAAAGGTGAATAGATTTGTCTGAACATCCAGGCCTGGCTTCGTTCTCCTTTGTCCATCTGCACACTTTGCATGCAGACTAGCTGTCGGTATGCATATGCATCCACTGCTTTGCATATGGAATAAGCATGCTTTCAAAAGGCAGGCCTGGAAAAGTTCTGCAGGAAGCAGGGAGTGCTTGGAGGAGGTCCAACCTCACGCTGCAGATGGCGCTGCTGGGGTGGGGAGAGGGCCCGGTTGCCAGCTCTCATTCTGAGGCTCTTTGCTCCTGGATTCTCCCTGTTCTTTGTTTAAAAATTCGCATGGGCACCGGGCATGGTGGCGCACACCTTTAATCCCAGCACTCAGGAGGCAGAGGTAGGAGGATCTCCATGAGTTCGAGGCCAGCCTGAGACTACAGAGTGAATTCCAGGTCAGCCTGGGCTGGAGAGAAACCCTACCTCAGAAAAAAAAAATCATCATCATCATCATCAGGGAAAGATGGCTCAGGAGTTAAGGCACTTGCCTGCAAAAGCAGACCCAGGTTCAATTCCCCAATACCCACGTGAAACCACATGTACAAAGGGGCACATGCATCTGGAGTTCATTTGCTAGAGGCCCTGGCATACCCATTCTCTTTCTTTCTTTTTAATATTTTATTTATTTATTCATTTTCAAGCAAAGAGCTACAGAGAGAGAGAGAGAGAGA